>WSYH01001247.1:0-98338 GCA_036426205.1 Ascaphus truei | reverse complement strand
GGGGAGATGTGCCAGAGGGGGGGAGGGGGGAGGTGGGCCCGGGGGGGGGGGGGGGGGGGGGGAAGAGAGATGTGCTGGCAGCGGGGGGAGATGTACCAACGGGGATTACGGGGTTGGCGCTCTTGTGATGCGCGGTCGGCGCGGGAGGAGGAGCGCCGCTGCAGCAGCTCAGTGGTGAGGAGCCAGGCCCGGTGTGACGGGGATTCAAGACAGGGTTATGACGTCGATGGAGCAGGGTTCTTACGTCACTTGACGTCAGCTGCGCCGGGCCCGGGTGTGATGGGCAGGAGGCAGATGGGAGACCTGTGACCGGCACGCAGCAGAGTGAGGAGGGGGAAGGAATCACAGTGTGGTGCAGGTACAGGGGGGGGGGGGGGGACGGCGCAGGGGGGGGGGGGGAGGGGGGGCAGGGGGGAGGGCGGGTACATGTATTTAATATTACATTCCCCGAGTGAAGCCGACACAGACGCACTTGGCACAGTGCTAGAAGCTCCCCCTTGTATCTCAAATACAGTTAGCACATTTTAAATCATTCATTTTAACTGCAGCTAGCTTCTGAGCTGCAAAACAGGGACAAAAAAGATAGTGTAGGGGAACGCATGATATTATGGGGACATACAGTTTAACCCCTTCAGTCCTAACAGGGATTAGGGTTAACCAGCAGGGCATAATATCTTCATTATTGGCCTGGTTAACCCTCTCCCGCCACAGTGGCAATAAATCCATTAAGGAAAGCCATGCTTACATTACAATGACAACACACAAGGGAGCACAGAGCTACATCCAATATGACAAAAATACACAGTGATATATATATACATACATACACACACACACACAACAAAAGACAGGGATGCCCGATGTTACACCCAATTAACAAAACATATAAAGTAATAAGTATAAAGTTTAAATACTTAAATAATAATATTTACTTGGTTATTTAGTTAAACCCTTTGGCCAAAGCGTCATAAGCCTGCATACCACGTCAAGGTATAACCAAAATCAATGCAGGTCATATATATATATATATATATACACACACACACACACACACACACACACATATATACACATACATATATACAGTGTTCGACAAACCTATACATTTGCTCGCCCCGGGCGAGTGGATTTAACCCCCGGGCGAGTAAATATTGCCAAATCTCGTCAGCACATGTTGGTTATAGTGGCGAGTAGATTTTTTTGTGGGGCGAGTAAGATTTTTGGTGATTTGTCAATACCACTGCATAATATATATAAGGTTTGTTGAGATACACATACGCTATATACAAATATAGATATAATATGATATATAATCATATATACACATATATATATATACACACACACATTCACCAACTGTGTGTGTGTGTATTTCATTTACACCTATGGAATGCATATTTTAGCTTGTTGAGGCAAATTAATTTGCTTATGATGGTATTTTACTCTCTATGTGCGAGGTTTTAATGATTGGCTTATCCCTCCCTGCTAACCAATCATATGTCACTATGTGTCTATATTTACACCGTTCTTTAATTAATGGGCATCCCCCGATGAACTCCGCTGACGAAACGCATAGGTCCAGCTGCGTCATCACGCAGCCTTGATCGCGACGCGGAGCCGTGCACGAGGACACCCAGAAGCAGCTGTTAGCGGAGGTGCCCTGGTCTATTTTGACGGCGAACACCGTGTTAATGAGTGTGCTCATATCCGACTCTCAAGAGGAGTTTATTGTTCCGTATTGGACGTCGGTACACGGAGGGACACGTGCGTGGAACCCCTGCTGACAATACTGTGCTTCCATCTTCCAGCTGACGGTGGATGATCCAGTCGGTTGCAGGTATCGGGATATGTTCCAATGCTTGTTTTTAATTATTTTTTTTTTAAGTGGGCATTTGACTCCCCCTTCCCTAATTAAATTGTGTGTTATTATGGTAATGCACTAGGGTGTGTGTGTGTGTATGTATATGTATGTGTGTGTATGTGTGTATGCATGTATGTATGTATGTATGAATGAATGAATGAATGAATGAATGAATGAATGAATGTGTGTGTGTGTGTGTGTGTATGTATGTATGTGTGTGTGTATATACACCTATATGCACACACGCACAGAAGCACAAAGAACTAACTCGCAGGGCTTCTTCCAAAGGTAAGTGATATATTGTTCACAGATAGACATATCGGGTCACTACTTAGGGCTTTTATCCTAAATGAGCACCCGATACGTTGATCTGTAAACAATACATCACTTACCTGTGAAGAAGCTCTGCAAGTTTTCCTACCGTGTAGCCATATTTAATTTTAGGCAACATGAAATCTGTATATACCAGAATGCTAAATACTCACGAGACCTCAGTTAGCAACGAGGATACAAAGCACGTACCGATGTTAATACTAGACCATTGAATGGTATTTTTCTTTATGTAAACATATTTTTCACAGATATGGATTCCGTTGTCTTATCAGGGCAGCAGGGGGTGGGGAGAGAGGTGTGTGTTAGGGGGTTGTTACCTTTCTCCCCCACGAAGGGAAGGGACCATGTGAAGACGTCCATGAAGTTTGGCAGCCAGTAGGGATGAGGGGAACAGTTAAATTGCCGGATATTCATCACATTGTTCTCATACTTCAGCACTGCGGCTGCAGGGAGAGAGGGGGATTAAGAGTGGGAAGTGACAGCATCCTACACACACATACATACATATACACATATATATATATACACACACACACACACACACACACACAGCACAGACAGTAGTAGTGCCAGACTCCTCCTCCTCCTCCCACACACACACACACACACACGCAGTGCCAACCTCCTCCTCGTGCACACAGCACAAACAGTGGAAGTGCCAGCCTCCTCCACATACACACACAGCATGGACAGTGGCAGTGCCAGTCTTCCGTTCGCACAGACAGCGGCAGTGACAGATACATACATACACACAGCACAGACAGTGGCAGTGACAGCCTCCTCCTTTTACACACACACACAGAGAGAGCTCAGGCAGTGACAGCTGCCTCCTCTCACACACAATACACAAACACACACACCCAGGGGTAGCCTTCTCCACATACACAGAGTAGGCAGTGGCAGCCTCCTACCCAGCCAAAGCGCAAACGGCAACACTGCCAGCCTCCTCCTCCTCACACAGTGCAGGCAGTTCACAGACTTCTCCACATACACAGTGTGGGTAGTGACAGTGACACCCTCCTAACTTACAATGCAGGCCATGGAAGTGACAGCCTCCCCCTCAACTTCACAGTGCTGGAAGGGCCAGCCTTCCCCAAACAAAGTTTGGGCAGTAGCAGTGCAGCCTCCCCCTCCCACTTCAACACACACACACACACACACACACACACACACACACACACACACACACACACACACACACCAGCCTCCCCTCTCTCACCTTTGTTGTTGTACACATCAAGGTAATTGGGTGCAGAAAAGATAGTGATGAGAGAGGGGAAGCCAGTGGTCTGACTCTTGCGATACATCCGGTACCTGCATGGTGAAAGGGAGTAGTTAGCAGGCAGCTCCTGGGCACAGTGCCTCCTCCAATGTAACTATTTCACCAAAGTTACACATCTATTCAAATAACCAGCAGCTTCGGAAATCCTGCTGGTCACTAGTAAGATGTCCGCCCCCCAGCAGATTTTCCTCCTCTCTTGCCCTCCAATCCTTTCTGCTGTACTTTCAGCAAAGAAAGAAGCAGGAGTGGGGGAGACTTTGGGAAATGAGGCCAAGATGTGTGTTATGACATGCAATATGCTCAGCTGCAAAACAGGGGGGGGGGGGAGAGAGAAATTACCCAGCATCCTGTGCTTCGTGGGCCCGGATCACTGACAGGAGGTTGTTGCTCTGCAGGAACTCGCAGACGGCAGGGTAACTAGAAGAGAAGCAGGGTAACAATAAGGGGCAAGAATAGCTCAAAGAGGTAGGGAGGCAGGAAGTGATCAGCTACTGTTCCCTGAAACTGGATTCAATGCAGAGCCGCTAGAGGGGAAAGCTATGTATAACACTGTGTGTGAGCGTGCAAGTGCAGAGGTAGAGAGGGGGTAACTGTAGAAGCACAGGGTTGTAGATGCAGGATGTACAAGAGAGGCGGTAACTATACAAGTAAAAGCAGCCATGTAAGGTGTTGTAGTTGTAGGGTGTTGAGGGGGTCACATATAGAAGTAGGAGCCCTCTCGTATGGTGTTGTGGGTGCAGGGTATAGAGGGTTTACCTGTAGAAGTAGGAGCACCCTCGCACAGTGTTGTGGGTGAAGTGCTCCAGCGTCTTCTCGTTGCCGTAGTCTTCGGCCGGGTCAGACCACAGAAGGTCACACATGGGGCCGAAAGCCGGAGGCTCCTTGAATCTGTCTAACTGAGGAGGCGAGGAAAAGTGGCAGTGAGAGGAGTGTACTCTTGTGCACTACCAGCATGAGAGGATCCACCTCAGAGGTGGCTGCAGGACGTGCTACTGTATAGTGCTATACACATACATGACAATCCAGTATCCACCCTAGAGGTGGATGCATATCGTGTTATTATACAGCACTAGGTCAGTGTCACGGGAGACCAGGTTTATTAACATCTTTTATACCGGGATCATGTGATTGAGCAAAGCAAGGCAGTAAAATAAATTGTAATTAATTCCAGGATTAGACATACACACAATGTAACACAATTTGCACTGAAAACACACTTACTGGGAATGGGCCAATGAAATAAATCTTCCTTGGAACGAAATGTTAACAACTGATGTCTGTATGAATCCTTTCCAATGACCGGGAGGTACTCATGAAAACCCTGGTACGCAATTCGGCATGCAATACCAGCTCCCAACCGCTACGTCCCGTTTTCAGAACTTGGTCCCTGAAAAGCGGGACTTAGAAAATTTCTTGAGTAACAAATCTCTGGAGCCGGCTCACATCTATTTCTCTCAGAGCATCTTTTTCGTAACTTGAATTTGCCGCTGATTGTTTGGCGTTTGGAATCTGAGGTCCTGATTTGCTGCAAGGTTTCTTATAGGTTTTGGATTCCCATTCAGAAACCACTACAGCCAATTAGCGCGTGGGAATTCTCCTGCCAGCCTATCACCGATTTGCCGTATACTGAAGCCAGGTGGGTACCGATTTTCATTCTGCCAAGGGGCATGAGCCAACCTGGCACCTTTGCCTCTTAGCATATCGAGCCCACCAGCTGTCCAGGCTCCGCAGAGACTGGGGAAGGACAAATGATTGCTGGATAACCCTTTGTCAGACCAGGACAGGGGTACTCCGATAACTACAGTACTCCTCCTGTTCTGACAGCTGGGCATCCTTGAGGCTTTCAACTCCGGGTCCCGAGCAGACTCATTGGCGCCAAGCTTCGTAGCCATCTGGTCTCTCGGAACCGCGGACTTGGAAATCCCACAGTCACATATACAAGCATATACATTTAGCAAATAAACCTTTAATAAAATATACTTTGACTCTGTGTCTTGTGTTTAAACATGTCTAAGTCTCCTGGTCTGGTGTCCGGGATAGAATAAGACTATAGGTTCCCTACTCTTACCAGCCTTATCCCTGGCACACTGCAAAACCCTGACTTTAGTTTCATACACAAATAAAAACCCTGCAGCTTTATCACCTAGCTGGAGCACCCCCTGAACACCTATATAAGGTTCAGGGTGACTTGGGCATGAACGGGACATCCCACCGTATGCTAGAGACCCTGGGACCGTTCTGGGGATACCTTGATCCCTGGTGCCCTTTTTACATTTCCTGTTTGTGCTGAAGCAGGGAACACTGGCGGTGAGTCGCAAGAACGTTTCCAGGGTAGGATTCTGCCGGAGCATTGTGCTTCAATGCGCCGAGAATCTTACCTGATTCCCGGGTACATCATTGGGGTATCCCATAACTCGGGAACCCCGATACATAGCCACAATCTGAAAGAAGTTTCTCCGCAAAACCAACCCTAAAACTCACAGCCTAGCAAGCTCCGCTGGCTAGCACTCCTGGAAAGGTAAAAACACAAAAATACTGTATTGTCGCATACTTTCTACACAGTCTCAGTGATGCATATACGACAGTCAGGTCCAAGAGCTGACACTCTAGGACCTTTACACACGGATCAGGGGTAACCAAGTGGGCTTAACCTTTATTATTGAGCCTGGTTACCCCCCCCTCACTGTCACACCTCCCCCCCTCAAGACGAAGGCTTTGTCCGGCGGTTAAACTGGCCTGACACCTCTCGAGGCTGTTGGCTCACTAGGACTGTCCTGGCGTGAAAGTCCATCCGCATTGCCATGCTCGCTGCCTTTGTTGTGTTGGATAGTAAAGTCAAACTCTTGCAGCGCAAGACTCCAGCGAAGCAGCTTGGCATTTTCCCTGGACACCTGTTGTAGCCAACTCAGGGGATTGTGATCAGTGATCACTGTAAATGTCCGGCCATACAAATAGGGCTGAAGTTTTCGTAAAGCCCACACAATAGCCAAACATTATTTTTCAATGGTGGCATAAGCCACTTCCCTGGGCAGCAGTTTCCTGCTCAGGTACACCACAGGATGCTCTACTCCCTCCTCCCCCCCCTCTTGGCTGAGTACAGCCCCAATACCATAGTCCGAGGCATCGGTCTGTACAGAAACTTTTTTGAATAGTCTGGGGCAGCCAGGATAGGAGCACTGGCCAGCACCGTCTTTAGTGCCTGAAATGCGGTTTCACAAGCAGGAGACCAGGCTACCAGAACTGGGAGTCGCTTCTGTGTCAAGTCTGTCAGGGGTTTAGCCACAGCGTTGTACTGTGGTACAAACTTCCTATAGTAGCCTGCGGTGCCTAAAAAAAACATAACCTGCTACTTAGTCTTGGGAACTGGTCACTGCACTATACCCTCAGCCTCAGCTAGTTCAGGCTTGAGATGCCCTCCACCCACCCTGTGCCCTCCACCCACCCTGTGCCCTAGGTACAATACCTCTGCCATACCTACTAAACACTTGGTGGGCTTCAATGTAAGCCCTGCTTCCCTAATTCTGCTCAGCACCGCTGCTACATGAACTAAGTGACTGTCCCATGAACTGCTAAACACCGCAATGTCGTCCAGGTATGCCCTGGTAAAAACTTTGCATCCCTTCCAGTAACTTATTGACTAGGCGTTGGAAGGTAGCCGGGGCATTCTTCATCCCAAATGGTATCACTAGAAATTCATAGAGGCCACTTGGAGTAATGAATGCTGACTTCTCCCTAGCCATCTGGGTCAGAGGAATCTGCCAATACCCTTTGCACAGATCCATGTTGGTCAGATACTTTGCCCCCGTGAGCTCATCTAACAACTCGTCCATGCAGGCATGGGATAAGCATCTGACACCGTTACCGCATTGAGCTGCCAGTAGTCCTGTCCTCTTAGGCACTAGGACTACCAGACAAGCCCAAGGGCTTTGGGACGGTACAATTACCCGTAGGGCCAGCATCTCTTCTACTTCCCTCTCTATGCTACCCTTTACCTCTGCTGATACCTGGTACGCATGCTTATGTAGAGGTCTCAGATAACCGGTGAGCACTGGGTGATCTGTGATGTGTTCTGCCCAGCTTGTCCGTGAACAGAACCCTATGCTGCTCTAACATAGCCCTCGCCTATATTCTCTGCTGTACGCTGAGCTGGGACCCTATCCCAACCTGCTCTACTGTGCCCTCTGTCTAGACTCCCCTAGGAGGTCAGGCAGAGCATTGCTCGCCAGGTCCCCCATCGGTGGGCTACAAATAACCAGTACTGATGCTTCACTCTGTTTAAAATATTCCTTAAGCATATTTATATAAGTCCTATTTCTACCCGTCTCTCCATCTAACCGATTAAAAGAGCCCGAGGAAGCCGTCCAATCGGCGAAACGCGTTGCTCTAATTCGTTGAAGTCTTTTGGACCACTGGGGCTTCCGTAGCTGAGGGGAGCAGTCTGCAGTCACAGCCGCGCCAGGAACTGACATCAATTCCAACTCCGGACGCGGAGGAGAGAGCGGCTGGGGACCGGTGCAAACCGCAGCCACGGGAACACACCAGCATAATTACATTATTTTGCCTCACCCACGCCCCTCTCTGTAACAGGGAGGGGAAGAAGCCCAGAACGGGGGAACTGTAATTGAGACCTGCATTGAACCCCCTGCCCGCCAGCAGTAACGCACACAACACCCCTGGGAATATCTCTGACGGGGAACCTAGGTGTATGCCATAAAGACAACTGCCCTGCGACTTTACTCACACTGGGCCGTGTGAGTATTTATATATTTATATTGTAAATCACCACGACCCCTCCTGCACCCAACTGCGGAAGGGTCACCATCTACCACAAAGATACCATCTTGGGACAAGGTTTACACAGGGCCGTGTAAGCATATATCATTTAGTATATCTATTTTAATTTTCCACCGTCCCACCTACCTCCTTTACTGGATTACTCTGTTAAAAATTGTCTGTATTTGTCATATCTGTGCATCTACTTATCCCTCGCTCCCCCTACTTTGTTTTGTCTATACGTTTCCATAAGGGCTTTGGATCATCCCTTTATTAGGGGTAGAAGCAGAAGGGATCGCAAGAACGACTCCGCATCATTAGCAAATAACCACAATAATTGGTTTCAACGCTCTTCTGAATTTCTGTCACTTAAGGTAAGCGCCTGGTTCTTCCATATTCTCCATCTAACTGCACAACATAGTTGCACTCATTCATCTTCGTGAGAACCGCGTACGGTCCAGACCAGGCAGCCATTAATTTGTTCTGACGAGTGGGCTTCAGAACAAGTACTTGCTGTCCTGGTATGAATGACTTGCTACAGGCGTTTTGGTCATACCAAGTTTTCTGCTTGGTCTGAGCCTCCCCGAGATTAGCCTGTGCCAACCCCATAAGCATTTCTAGCTGGTCTCTGAGATCTATCACATGCTGAAGCACAGAATCATCAGTATTGGTATTCTCCCCTTCCCATCCCTCACGGAATAGGTCAAGATGTCCCCGTACCCTGCGACTATATAGCAGCTCAAAGGGACAGAACCCGGTTGATTCTTGCGGAACCTCTCGGTAGGCAAACAGCAAGTGCTGCTGGTGAACTTCCCAGTCCTTCCCTTCAGTCTCTATAAACGCTCGAAGCATCTGCTTCAGGGTACCATTGAACCTCTCACATAATCCGTTTGTCTGGAGGTGGTAAGGGGTCGTGCGCTGGTGCTTCACCCCGCATGAATCCCACAGAAACTAACAATTCACTCATGAATTGTGACCCTTGATCGGTTAGAATCTCACTAGGGGAACCTACTCTAGTGAAAATAACCAACAATGCTTTTGCTACTGCTCTAGCATTGATGGTGAAAAGGACTACAGCCTCAGGGTACCTGGTGGCAAAGTCCACCACCGTTGGGATATAGCACTTGCCAGATCAACTGGGGATCATGAGGGGTCCCATTATGTCCATAGCTACCCTCTGGAAAGGTTCCTCAATTACCGGTAGTGGGTTCAGGGGTGCCTTCACACGATCACCCGCCTTACCCACTCGCTTGCAGGCATCACAGGCGTGGCAGAACTCTGCCACTGCCTCTGATGTCCCCCGGCCAGTAGTAACGCTGCAACAGCGGGGCTCTCGTCCGAGTGAACCCCTGATGCCCCGCTAGTGGTATGGAGTGGGCTACCTGTAACAACTGTTGCCTATACTCCCTCGGTACCACTGTCTTCTACCAGTCCAGATCCTATCTAGTCTGGTAGACCCCTGCTCTCTGTACAAGGGCCTGCGGTGCCATGAGAAATCTCACGCCTGGAATTTCATGCCCTCCAAGCTGGGATCAGCTCTCACCTCATCCCTAAACCGTGTCCCTAATTCTGGCCACCCACACTTAGTCTCTAAGTCAGGGGAAAAAGGAACAGGTAAAGGGGAAGGTAAGTCATCACACTGTCGCGACTCAGTCTGGCTTACCTGCCTGGTCTCCTCAGAGACCCCTGGAACTGTTGGTCCCAAATGCAGGGAGACGGCGGATCCTTCAGGTGCAACTCCTGATGACTGACTCCTGGTATTCGCTGCAACAGGAGCCAGCTCTGCCGTAAACACGCATGTAACATGCCCCAGGTCATTGCAAGTAGAACCTCAGCATCTAACCCCGGCAATAACCCCACCTCCCTCATGCCCCGTCTGGCACCCCAATCAAGGAATACACGGGCAACTTGGAGTGACCGCGGTCTTCCGTCTGGCATTGTCACTTGCATCCGTGTCCGGGAGCAAATCCTCTGGCCGGTCCATATCAGGTCGGACAAGGGTAACTGTGGCACCGGAGTCGAGCAAGCCGGCGGCTTGACGATCTCCAATGGTCACCTTGCGCAGATGCTTCTGCCGGACATCAGTGGATTGCAGCCTGACTGGCGCAATCGGATGTCCCACGATCTCCACTACTGGTTCCTGGGGGGCAAGTGCAGATCCCTCCGTGGAAGTCCCTCTCTGGGCTGGTTCGATGGCTGTACTTGGCTCATCTGTGTGTATCAGTCGCACATGGGCAACAGGTCTCGCAGCTGGACAGCGTTGCCCCTGTTGGGATCCACCAGACTTTGGACGGTCCAAACAGTCTGGCTTGATGTGCCCAGTCTTGTTGCACTGGTAGCACCTCCTTTCGTGTAGGAGCTTAGGGTGCACTTCCATCCGCTGCAGGTTTGCTCTTCCACTGAGAGGTGCTTTGGCTCCCTTAGCAGAGGTAGCCGTTTCCTGGGTAGCCCCTTTCTTAAACCTTTCAACAGTACCCGGCTGGTGACAAATTCATCAGCCATTTTTGCAGCGACCACATAGGTCTTTGGCTTGCGGTCAAAAATCCATTCCCTCACGTCTGAGGGGCACTGCTGCAAAAATTGTTCCTTAAACACCAAGTCCAGAAGTGAGTGGTACTTAGTAGCACCATACCCCTCCACCCATTGTGTCCCGTGCAAAGCCATGCGGGAGGCAAATAGCATGTAAGACTCCCGGTGGCGCTTTTTCTCTGACCGGAACATGCCACGGTACGCTTCTGGGGTGATGGCATACTGGGTGAGCAGGAGGGCATTTGAATGTCCGTAATCATTGCCATCTCGGCGGGGATTCCATGGAGTTTCTCCTCGGCCGCGTCGGACCCTTTCGTCCAGGGTTGCCCCCTCTCCCCACGAGGCAAGGAGTGCAGCGATTCCAGAGTGGCAAGTCCATTAGCCTCTGGGACTACCACGGTTGCACTCCTCCGAACCGGTTCCCCAACAATGTCAAGGCTGGTACCCGCTCCCTCCCCAGGTCCTTCCTCTGCTACCGGGGCTGGAATAACCTCCTGCGCCCCTGGCTGAAGTGTGATCACTGCAACTGCAGCTGAGAGCATGTCCCCCACTGGTGAAGCAATGCGTGCTTCGTGAGCTTCCAAGTCCTCCTCCAGTAAAGTCTTGAACCGACCGTCTGTCAGCAATCCATAGCTTTCACACTGGGCAACAAGCTTGGCTCTGTCCCATGACCGGTACTGACCCGATCGCTTGTCAAGATCGCCTGAGGGGGCTAAGCTAAGGGGCAAAGAGAATCTGTGTTTTCCGGGCGTTGTGAAACGTGTGTATGTTACCACTTGTCTTGGGAGCTCGCAATCTTTGAGTTTCCCTCTATGTTACAAGACCACGCAGGATGTTATAACATAGGCTCAATCGATCCCAACGCTGCCACCAGAAAATAAAGCCTGTCACGGGAGACCAGGTTTATTAACACCTTTTATACCGGGATCATGTGATTGAGCAAGACAAGGCAGTAAAATAAATTGTAATTTATTCCACGATTAGACAGACACACAATGTAACCCAATTTGCACTGAAAACACACTTACTGGGAACGGGGATAACGAAAAATCTTCCTTGGAACGAAATGTAAACAAACTGATGTCTGTAGGAGACCTTTCCAATGACCGGGAGGTACTCAAGAAAATCCTGGTACGCAATTCAGCATGCAATACCAGCCCCAACCGCTACCTCCCATTTTCAGAACTTGGTCCCTGAAAAGCGAAACTTAGAAAATCTCTTGAGTAAAAATCTCTGAAGCCGGCTCATGTCTCTCTCACAGAGCATCTTTTTCGTATCTTGAATTTGCTGCTGATGGTTTGGTGCTTGGAATCGGAGGTCCTGATTGGCTGCAAGGTTTCTTATAGGTTTTGGAGTCCCATTCAGAAACCACTACAGCCAATCAGCGTATGGGAATTCTCCTGCCAGCCTATCACCGATTTGCCGGTATGCTGAAGCCGGGTGGTACCGATTTGGAATCTGCTAAGGGGCATGCGCCAACCTGGCACCTCTGCCTCTTAGTATATCGAGCCCACCCACTGTCCAGGCTCCGCAGAGTCTGGGGAAGAGCAAATGGTCTCCGGATATCCCTTTGTCAGACCAGGACGGGGGTATTCAGAGATGACTACAGTACTACTCCTGTTCTGACACCTGGGCATCCCTGAGGCTTTCAACTCTGGGTCCAAAGCTGACTCAGTGGTGCTTCAATGCTGTGCTTCAATGTGCCCGAGAATCTTACCTGATTCCCCGGTACATCTTTGGGGTATCCCATAACTTGGGAACCCTGATACATAGCCACAATCTGAAAGAAGTTTCTCCGCAAAACCCACCCTAAAACTCACAGCCTAGCAACCTCTGCTGGCCAGTACTCCTGGAACCTTTACACATGGATCAGGGGTAACCAAGTAGGCTTAACCTTTATTATTGTGCCCGGTTACTCCCTCGCCGTCACAGTCAGACATGGCAGTGCGTGGGATACAAAGACGTGACAGAGTGCTGCAGGAGGGAATCACAGTCATGTGACAGTTCAGGGACATTAGGTTAATTTGACCCTCTCATGAATTGGGGGAGGATGTGAGAGTGTCATGTGACACGCTTACCTTTCTGATGTCGTCCAGGCAGGTGATTTCGGGGGACAGCCCCCCATGCACGCACAGGAACTGCTGGTTAAGCAGAGCCGCCAAAGGAAGGCAGTCAAAAGCGTCCATGCAGGCGTCATACACTCGTTCCGAGTACTTAATCTTACCTGCGGGACAGGTACAGAGCATGTGTGGGAAGGCAAAGAGCACAACGAGAAGAGTGCAGAGAGCGCAGCGCACAGAGCTGGAAGGGGAGAAAGCAAAATGTGCAGAGTACGCAAAGCGAAGAGCGCAGTGCACAGAATGAAGCGCACAGAGCGCGCATAGAGCGGAGTGCCCACAGAGAGCGCAGCGTGCGCACAGGAAGCACTCACATTCTTGTTTAAAGGTGAAGTACTCTGTGAGGTGTCGGCACTCATGGTTCCCTCGCAGCAGGAACAGGGTCTTAGGGTGAATAATTTTTAGGCTCCACAGGTACAGAACACACTGCAGGGAGTAAAGGGGAAAAGAGAGAGATCATTACAGAGAAGAGAAAGAGTGGAGAGACACCATGGGTCACAGGTCCCTTCTGTCTGTGTTACTATGTCACCCTGCGGATGGAAGGACTCACATCTATACTGAAGTATCCTCGATCCACGTAGTCCCCCAGGAAGAGGTAGCGTGTGGTGTGGGGGGATCCTCCGACCTCAAACAGCTTCATGAGGTCAAAGAACTGCCCATGAATGTCCCCACACACTGCAAGGAATGAGAGAGGCAGTGAGAGAGGGAGGAAAGAGACATACACAATGAAGAAGAGGGAGACAGACAGAGAGAGAGAGACAGAAGAGGCACGCCGAGAGAGAGAGAGAGAGACAGAAGAGGCACGCCGAGAGAGAGAGAGAATATATACACACACACACACACAGAAAAACACACACACACACACACACAAACACACACAGCCCGCTACCGCTGAGGCACAGCGTATTCCCAAATATAGGGTCTGTCTGTGCAGTTTCTGTGGCAATGCCAAGGGGCTGTCAGCGTGTGCGAGGAGCAGGGTGCTAATTACATGACAGGGAGGGAGCGAGCTAGCACAGCTCGTTATAAGCCCCCACACCCGATGCCGCGGGCACAGCACTGCACAAATATGTGTGTGGGATAGATGAAAATACAGCAGAGATGGACAGGGCAAATATACTCTGAGCACACGCTGTAACCCAGTCCCTGCCGGGGTGGGTGCAGCAACACATTGCAGGGCCATACAATAACTCAGAGCCGTGTCATAACACGTCGAAAACACGCAGAGCAATGAGCCTCTGGCCTCTCACAGCCAAGGCTTAATAGCGCCCTCTGCCATTTATAGCCGCTGACCCCTAATGCTAGCACCTGATGCTCTTTAACCACTGCACACATTCACTAACACACAGACAAACTAACACTCATATACACTCAGACACACTGATAACGATGTATGCAAAAAAGCAGAGGTTTACACTAATGTGCTACACACATCACATACGTATAAAAATCTAAAAATATATACGTAGTCAAGTGAAAGCATTCACACAGCGGCAGTTATAGGATCGGAGTTATATAATGACTGACTTCACATTTATGGGGTCACAGGTTAGAGAACACACCACCTGTTCCTTCAAGGTTACAAGACTGTGCGTGCGTGCATGTGTGATATATATACACACACACACACACACGTCACTTTTTGCAGTGCAGATATTTCGTAGGGTGCATAGAGCCCGTGCATTAAAGAATACACAATCAGAGAACAGAACAGGCACTCCGAAATTCTAAAAAGGGGATATTTAATACTTAACGTTTCGGGGCATTTTCAAGGATCTCAAACAGTTAAGCATTGAAGATAGATATACCCTCACCCAAGGCCCAAAACAGCGCTAAAAGAATGAAATAAATACCTAGCAATGACACCATGTTGGGGGAGTGAAGTGGTGAATCCTAGTGGGGACCGTGAGGCCCTAAATACAATCCGAAAAAGTCTGAGAGGGGGAAGAGAGCGGGGGGGGGGGGGGGGGGGGGGGGGAGAGGGGGGGGATGGGAGAGGGGAGTTGGAGATAGAGAGAGGGAGCGGGGGGGGTGGAGAGAAAAGGGGGTGCGAGAGAGGGGGATGGGAGCGGCAAGAGAACAGGGAGGGGGAGAGAAGAGAGAAAGGAATGGGGGAGAAGAGAGAAAGGAAGGGGGAGAAGAGAGAAAGGGGGAAAAGAGAAAGGGGGAGAAGAGAGAAAGGGGGAGAAGAGAGAAAGGGGGAGAAGAGAGAAAGGGGGAGAAGAGAGAAAGGGGGTTACTAAGACACAACAGGACAGGGAGGAGAAGAGAAGGGGAGAAGAGAGAAAGAGGGGGGGAGGAGAGAAAGAGGGGGAAGGATAATGGATAAAGGGGGAAAAGAGAGAAATGGGAGTGAGAGAAAGAAAGGCGACAATAGAGATAGAGTGAAGGAGAGGAAGAGGGGGGCGCACTGTTGCTGGAACTTGCCTTCCGTGAGTGTCTATGTATGTAATTCTATACACACACGGTTTGCGAGTCTATGCAAATGCACCATTATCAAGGCACACACACACTAAGTTATGGTGGGTGAAAAAGGCGACAGAAAACCTCCACTGTTGGTATATAGCCAATAAAGAATATCACTTGTGAGCACATTCACATGTCTTAGACCGGTCTGCAACCCTGCATTTCACCATTATCACCTCGCATACAGCCTACCCAGCCTAGAAATATTTCAAAGCAATTATAAACCAACCTCACACTGATGATACCAATCAATGGTTGATATACATGTTGTTGATTTTGGGTTTATAAGTGCTGTAGTCCCATGCTGTGTTTAAAAGCTGTGTGTGACAGGCGATGCATTTGCATTAATGGGCTCCATGTGGAATGGATATTTCCAGGCAAAAGGTGACAGGTGTGCTCATTTGCATGTCATTTCCCAGAATCCCTTGCTGCGTGGGGAGCACTGTATGCGTGGTGATAATGGTTGAAAGGCGGAGGTTGCAGACCTGTCTAAGACATGTGAAGTGTGCTCACAGTGGAGATTATATAATATATATATATATAGATACTGGTATATATATATATATATGTAGAGATATTATATATATATATATATATATATATATAGATCTCACTTGTGAGCACATAGGAACACACACACAACACACATAAATAAAAGAAAAAAAAAAGTGTTACTGATGCGCTTGCTTTGAGCACACAGAGGGAGGAGTGCTTACGATAAAGCGGTGTGTAGTTAGCAGAGGGGTGACAAACAAACAACACAAGGCAAACAAAGAAAACACAAAAATATAAAATAATAAAAAACAACAGATAATCCCCAAAGCAGAAAATGCTGAGATGGTTGTTACAGGAATGCCACTGCCAGTCTTCAGGAATAACCTCTTTCCCCTTCAAACTACAAAACAAAAAGAAGACAGCGCAGCTCCCATAGCATAATATTGCAAAAACAATTTTAATGAATGCTAAAATAGTAGATCACGGCCACCCACAATATTTAAAATTAATATACGCAAGGAACTCGAATACAATCATGTAAACTTCACCCCACTGCTCCGTCCGTCTGGTATACCATCAGGTGTGCCCGAATCTCGTGTAGAGGTGCCGGTAAGCTTCCGCTGCTTCTGGGCGCCGGGAGTGTGCGTCCACACTGTGTACGCGATACTGAGCTCCGGTCACAGAGATCTCAACCAGTCTTGCACGGGCAGCAGATTCACCAGGGGGGAGTGGATGATAAATATCACAGTATAGGGTGATAGTAAAGTCCATAAGAATATAGGAGTCCTTGTTTTAACCCTACGCGTTTCGTCGCGACGCATGCGACTTCATCAGAGGATAATTAGACTGCATGTAGTGTGAACTTAAATAGCTTGATATTTAATTAATTAATTTGGCTACACACTTGCTCTGCAGGTAATGAAACAACCGAGAGTCTGCTGGGGAAAATGACACAAAAAATTCATAAACAATTAACATATAACAAACATCAAATAACAAGTCACATGACACCTGAATGAATTCATATTACATACATAAAAATTCCTGAATAATAAAATATCTGTCTATTTATAACAATATGTTAAAACCATAATATTAAAACTCTGAATATAGAGTTTGTTAATCTGTATATGTGTGTATACTGTAGGCTGTCACCGAGATGGATCTGGTATATAGCTATATAGCCATTAAATAATACTATTCCTAAAATATATATATATTTATTTGATGTTTGTTATATGTTAATTGTTTATTGCCAATTAATTAATAAAATATCAGGCTATTTAAGTTCACACTATATGCAGTCTAATTATCCCCTGATGAAGTCGCAGGGGTCGCTACGAAACGCATAGGGTTAAAACAAGGACTCCTATATTCTTATGGACTTATGAACTTTACTATACCATCACCCTATACTGTGATAGTTCTCATCCACTCCCCCCTGGTGAATCTGCTGCCCGTGCAAGACTGGTTGAGATCTCTGTGACCGGAGCTCAGTATCGCGTACACAGTGTGGACGCACACTCTCGGCGCCCAGAAGCAGCGGAAGCTTACCGGCACCTCTACACGAGATTCGGGCACACCTGATGGTATACCAGACGGACGGAGCAGTGGGGTGAAGTTTACATGATTGTATAAGAGTTCCTTGCGTATATTAATTTTAAGTATTGTGAGTGGCCGTGATCTACTATTTTAGCATAAATTAAAATTGTTTTTGCAATATTATGCAATGGGTGCTGCGCTGTCTTTTTGTTATCTATATATATAATTCTGAAAAATTGTTTGTCTATGGGTTGTTGCTGAATGGTTGGCGGGAGCTCACGCTCTGATTGGCCTGCGGGGTGGGGTGACGTCACAAACAACAGGGCTACACATGCCCACACAGCCTCCTCACACCGCACAGCCTCCGAGAGCGTACCCACACGCCCTGCAGCCACATCAGTGGCCGCTCCCACCGTCACCTCACACCCTAGCGGGACCGGGACCGCAAGGTACCATACACCCGCCACCTCACACCCCTGTGCCGCACCCGCCGCCTCTCACCCACCCGCCTCCTCTCACCCACCCCCGCCTCACACCCACCCCTTCTCCTCACCCCGCAGGCCCCGTACTTTACACACTCGGCGGGGCTCGACGGGGACAGGGGGGTGGGTCAGGGGAGGTTAAGGAGCGCCGGGGACCGGTGGTTACCCATGGGCCGATGAGCTGTCCGGAGCTGTGCCAAGGGGGGGGGGGAAGGGCGGGGGGGGGAGTGTGGGGGCGTTGTAAAGAGGGTGTAGAGGGGGGTTGTCCGGAGCGTGTGCTGGTTGCAGGGGGGGGAAACAGATTCAGTTGAATGGGGGAGAAAGAGAAAGGAGAAGGGGATGGGGAGAGAGAGGGGGGAGCGGGAAAATTAAATCCCGGGCAACGCTGGGTATATCAGCTAGTGTGTGTGTGTGTGTGTGTGTGTGTACATATATAATCACATTTCCCCCAAATGTGCAAAAAGAATACAAATTCCATTGTTTCAGTTCTACTAAAGAACCTTTATCACCCTGATAAAGGTTCCTTAGTAGAACCAAAACAATGGAATATTTATTCTTTTTGATCACTTTCCTGGATGTGCGGTGTCTTTGTCTCCAGTCTCCTGGGTTTGGCTGAAGTAAAGCTCTATTATTTACCTATGATATGTGCACTCGCTGATATATGCCAATATTGACTTTTCCTAAGGTGTGCTTACTGACAACCGACCACTAAATATAGATACACACACACACACACACACACACACACACACACACACAAATACTTTGTACATATACACAGAAGCATCATTAAAAAGTTACAAATATATATTTTAAATAACATTTACGCGAATGCCACATCAACCATTCGATTCCAAGCAAGATAAGCATCAGCGAGGGAGTGCGGCAGGGAGACACCATGTCACCAAAGCTTCTCACTGGAGCACTTGAAGAATTGTTCAAGGCATTGAATTGGGAGAAAAAAGGAATCAAAAATCAACAGTGAATACTTGAGTCACCTACGATTTGCAGATGATATTGTTATATTTGCCACAAGTTCAGGAGACCTCCAGCAACAAATTGGAGAACTCGCCAAAGCAACTAAGATTGTGGCCCTTGGTATGAATTTCAGCAAGACCAAAGTGATATTCAGCAAAAGTGTCAACTCTGAGAAGATCAAAACAAATGGAATGGAACTAGAAGTTGACGGTTATGTCAGTGGATGGGAACCTTTGAAATGAAATCAATAAGAGAATGAAGATGGGATGGAGCGCTTTTGCCAGAAACCAGACAGACAATCTTTCAAGGGAACCTTCCACTGTGCCCAAAGAGGAAAGTCTCCAACCAGTGTACTCTGCCCGTGCTCACGTATGGATGTTGAACTCGGACCCTAAATACGAAGATAATTCAGAAACTTCAGACAAATCAAAAAAGTATGGAGAGATTTATACTGGGTATTATGGAGAGATTAATACTGGGTATTAGCCAAAGAGGACTGAGAAAAAATGAATGGGTTCAAAAGCAAACAAAATTCTGTGACATCACACGGGTGAAGAAATGAAAATGGCAGTGGGACGGACAGATCACAAGACAAAATTACCATTGCTTGATAAAGATAGTACTCAAATGAATTCCAAGGGAAATGAAAAGACGAAGACAACCACATTTTAATCGGAGCAATGCGGAGAAGAGAAGCTGCAACCGCAGTACCTGGAAGATCATTGAAGAGGCCTTCGTCCAGCAGTGAACCGACACGATGATGTATGTGTGTGTGTGTGTGTGTTGTTGTTGTTGTGTGTGTTTGGGTGTATGTTATGTTTATGTAATATTATTATTAATATATATATATAAGATTATATATATAATATTAATTATTATATCTACAAATATACCCACATTATATAACTACATACACACACATAATACCCCACCCACAATGATATAGATTGATACACATTCCTCTGCAATACTGATTGATCATTTTCTGCTGCACACTGTTCAAAATTGCTCTGCACAAGATGCACATCGCACTGCACAGTGTTGCAGTGCATTGCTGTTCACACTGCTTAACAACATGTTTGATACCCACTAAATATGTGAGTTACCTCCCTCCTCCCCAGTTGTATAAGTGTATCCCGTAATTAGGGGCATTCTCTCCTCACGATGTCAGCAATCCAGGTGCTGTAATCTCCACGATGTCATTTTTACTCCACAGACTCGCTCATTTCCCTTACATGAGACGGGGCCTGTGTGTCACAGTGTCCCTTTATCAGTGCCGCGGCTGTGTGTCACAGTGTCCCTTAATAACAGTGACGCGACTGTGGTGCAGTGTCCCTTATCAGTGACGGGGCTGTGTGTCACAGTGTCCTTTTAATCGTGAAGCGGCTGTGTGTCACAGTGTCCCTTTATCATGACGCGGCTGTGGTCACAGTGTCCCCTTTATCAGTGACGGGCTGTGGGTCACAGTGCCCCTTTATAGATGACGGGACTGTTGTCAGGTGTCCCTTTATCAGTGACGCGGCTGTGTGTCCCAGTGTCCCTTTATCAGTGACCGGCTGTGTGTCACAGTGCCCCTTTATCGTGACGTGGCGGTTGTGTCACAGTGTCCCTTTCAGTGACGCGACTGGTGTTCACAGTGTCCCTTTACAGTATGGGCTGTGGGCACAGTATCCCTTTATCTCGACGGCTGTGTGTCATCCCTTTTCAGTGACACGGCTGGTGTCACATGTCCTTATCAGTGACGGGCTTGTGTGTCACATGTCCCTTTATCAGTGGGCTGGTGTGTCAGCATGTGTCCCTTTGTCATAAGGGGCTGTGTGCACAGTATCCCTTTATCAGTGACGCGGCTGTGCACTGTTTCTTTATAGTGACGCCCCAACGCTAAAACCCTTGAATTACCCCTCTACCCTAACCCACTAAAACTCCTTAACCTCCCCGCCTAAAACCCTTAAATAACCCCCCTCCAGACAAGTTGTAAAAATGACGTTAGCAGCACTGGGGATTTCAGCAATCGGCTTCGCCAGAGTATCCGTGGCGGAACCGCAAGACCAAATGTCCCTTCCGCCCCAGAGTCCATCCGCGATCTGCAGGCACTCTCGCCTTGTGTCATGTAAGTCGACTCACTCTATAAAAAAAAAAACCTGAAAGTAATATACAGGTGTTCGGTGGTAAAGGATGCAGGAGGCAACAATGCCCATGAAAAGAACTTGCTGCGCTCTGAAGTTCGCCAAAGGCACATAGTGCCACAACTTTCTGAGACAATTTTCGGAAGACGATTCAAAAAGGTGAACTTTTGCGGCCTCAATGAGAAAGGTTATGTTGGGTGAAACCAAAACGCATTTGAACAATAACCCATCACCCACCATCAAGCTGGTGGGTGGGAGTTGAGGGTCATGGGGAGTCTGGCTTATGGAAAGATGCTGCCTCAAGTGACTGGTCAAGCTTGCCCAGTAACAAGAAATGGACGGCGAGATGGTAGAACTCGTCTGGTATCTAAGAGTGTAGACACAGAAAGGTGACAGATCCGATGACACAGTCCGTGATTCTGAAGCGAGTGTAAATTGTTGAGTCATTCATCAAGACGGGGATGGTTCGCTAAACGCAGATCGACGTGAAAAATTGGCCTTGCGAACAGACAATTACCAAGCATTAATTACACAATGGTCCTATTCAAGAGTGTCTGAGGACTTAAAAACCCGAAGCCATCAAATTTGTGGTGAGGGACCATGAAGTGAGCTGTCCGTTGGAAGACGTGAAGCCGCGTAGCCCATATCACTGAGTTGAAGGAGGCAATTTCTCAAGTCAGAGGATGGAGATCCAAAATTCCCCAAGAACACGTAATAAATGACAGGCGAGGCGGCGGAAGACCTTAGCGGGAAGCGTAGTGTTTGAAGTCATTAAGCTTCTTACAATAGGAATATCTTCACGTGGTACTAGAGGCTTAAGAAACAGGGTCAGGGGATGGCCCCCGCAGATGATATACTACTGATTGAACCCAAGCAGCGCGCGGGGGAGGTGCCACTGCACACGAGCGTATAAGGCACAGGTCAGAGTAAATCCTTTTACTGGGTCTTTCCAAATATCAAAGGCTAGATGCTGCACCAAATAAAAGTCAGTTTAGATGCTGTACATATTCCTTTTGCCTCCAGCCCGTTACTGTGTTTATGCAAGTTTGCTCATACCGAGGACCGGGGCGACCAAGTTTTAGCTTCTCTCAATAAACTTGTTCGGCCCGTCGTTTTTCCCGCCACGCCTCACAAGGCACCAGCACACAAACAGGAGCACCCAGACAGGCACACACACTAGCATCCCTCGACAAATGCGGTCTCAACGGGGCAACTGCAGTTTAGGTAGCTTCTGGGGCGAGGTGCTGGTGTCGCGTGGTTGCCGCTTCTACCTTTTTCTCCTCCTGGCCAGATGCCAGCCGGCTGCAGCACGCAGAGGGTCCACGGCGCTCCTGGGGCGAACTCGCAAGGCTGGGTGCATAGGCGACTATGCAGCCCCGTTGACAAGACGCATGGCGGCTGAACCCAGAAGTAGGCTGCACATGAATAGACCCGTCCTGTGACTACTTATCTCAATGGCCTGGGCCTCATCCTACTCTCTGACTGCACAGGTGGTACCCAGTCACACGCGTAGTCAAAACCGCACCGGCCCATCAGTCAGTAACCGAACCAAGTCAGTCGATGAGTCACTCAACCACCGGAACCCACCAGTTTCAGATCACCCCCCCCGTCGGGATCGGACCTCACGAACAGGTACACACACTCTCTCTCTCTCCAAGATCTCTCTGCCACAACACACATGTTTGTGTGTGTGTGTGTGTGTGTGTGTGTGTGTGTGTGTGTGTGTGTGTGTGTTAGTGTGTGTGTGGGTTAGTGTGTGTCAGTGTGTGGGTTAGTGTGTGTCAGTGTGTGTGTCAGTGTGTGTGTCAGTGTGTGGGTTAGTGTGTGTGTGTCAGTGTGTCAGTGTGTCAGTGTGTGTGTGTGTGTGTGTGTGTGTGTCAGTGTGTGTGTGTGTGTGTCAACACTCAAGGGTCATCAGATGGAACCATCAGCTGGGACGCAGTCTCTTAGGTGTAGAGAGGTACTTCCGTTTCGGGACGAAGGGAGGCACTACTCCAAGAATAGTCCTTCGGAACTTCATCACCGTTCCACCAGCAAAGCCTCTGTCAGGGTGATTACGTCAGCAAAAAAAGTCAGGAAACACAGCCCAACGCGTTTCGTCGCCGAAAATGCGACTTCATACACACAATTATGAAAAACTTGTCAAGATTAAAGCTGAAAGTGCGGAGTAAACTGGAGGAATCTCTAGCAAAAAAACAGGATAAGAAAATAGCACGAGACAAAGCAGTTACAGAGGAAACATGACATGAAGCAATCCCAAGATGCAAGAACAAAAAATGAATATACAGAGCTGTGCAAGACCATTCAGAAGTGCATAATAGGAGATGCAAGAAAATGTAACTGCGATACTGTGAAGAAGACTGTCGATGATAAAAGTTTGACAGAGAGTGGAGGATTTCTACATGAAAATGTACAAGAACACCGGGCATAACCAAATAGATAAGAGCGAGAAGAAACCATTACTGCAACCATGCAGTCATAGCAAAGGCAGTAACATGAAGAATGGGAAGGCCCCGGGGAAAGATGGAATTACAACTGAAATATTAAACGAAGCTGGGAATGAAGTAGTAGGGAAAATCCTTGTAGAGCTCTTTACATGTTGCTTGAAGAACAGGAAAAGTCAGCTCGGTTATCCTTATCCATAAGAAAGGAGACAAAGAAGACCTCAAGGACTACAGACCAGTCAGTCTACCAATCACTTACAGGATTTCCACAAAAGACACTCACTGATCGGGCGCCATAGACCCTGGACTTTGCCAGGGATTGAACAGGCGGGATTTTGCCGAGGATACAACACAATGGACCACATCCAAGAAGTGATTTCCAAAAGTAATGAATTCAATCTACCGCTCAGTTTAGCATTATTAAGATTACTAAAAGCATTTGATTCTGTCTACACCTCAACTGTCTTAAAAACATTAAGTCAACATGTTAAAGAAGTGTACTACTTACTACTGATATTATTAGGTACCTGTATGAGAATGCCACAACAACCATTGGATTACATGAAGATACCAGGAAGATAGGGATCATTGTAAATTACCACAAATCCACAAAACTTCCAGCAAAAAATCAGAGAACACGCCAAAACAAGTAAGAATGTGGGTCTCCTTCTAAATCTCAGCAAGACCAAAGTGATGGTCAACAAATGTGCAAATATCAAAATAAATGGAACAGAACTAGAGGAAGTTGAGAACTGTGTCTGCCTTGGCCAGCAGGTATCAATGGATGGGGGCTTCCTGAATGAAATCAGTAGGACAATAAATATGGGCTTGAGCGCATTTGGAAGCATATATGCAACAGCAGATATATATGTAATAGCAGACTACATACACACACATATACTATATAAATATGCATAATACATATACACGTATATATGAATAATTGCAGCACTCCGATGAGAGAAAATGAATACCCGGGGCTCAGCCATATGAAAATGGCTAAATTCTGAAAAAGTAACTGGAACTAATAAAATAAACCAAGCTTCATCCTTTTACAAAACCCCGAGTGTGAGTTACTTTTTCAAAATGTTAAAAACATACACACATTATTTGACAAGTGCCAACTGCCTGTGCTCATGTATGGCTGTGAAACTTGCTCCCTAAATGCGAAAGTCTATTCAGAAATTTCAGACCACCCAAAGAAGTATGGAGAGATGTATGCTGGATATTACCCGAAGAGACGGGAAAAAGAATGAACGGGTTTGAAACCAAACAAAAAAGTCTGTGACACCATCACAAGGGTAAAGAAATTAAAATGGCAGCGGGTCAGACATATGGTAAGAAAAAATTACCATTGTTGGACGTAGAAGGTACTTGACTGGATTCTAAGGGAAATTAAATGACCAAATCAACGACCTAAAGCAAGATGGGAGAATGAAATCAGAATATTTGTTGAAGAAATGTGAAGAAGAGAGTCTTGCAACCGCAGTACCTGGAAGATCATTGGGGAGGCTTCCTCCAGCAGTGGGTCAACAAGGGCTGAAGAAGATAATGGTGTGTGTGTGTGTGTGTGTGTGTGTGTGTGTGTGTGTGTGTGTGTGTGTGTGTGTGTGTGTGGTGTGTGGGGGTGTGTGTGGTTGTGTGTTGTGTGTGTGTGTGTGTGTGTGTGTGTGTGTGTGTGTGTGTGTGTGTGATGAGGAGAAAAAGATTGACGCTTCACAAACCACTATGAAATACGCCAAGCGATAAGGCAATAAAATACCTAAAGGAATAAAACTAAATAATGACAATAACGTTACCTCTATTTTGTGAATAGAAAACGAATAAATACACAATGTGTAAATTAGGATTCAAGTGCAATAAAAATATACACTTACACGCGCGCGCACGGTACAATCCACGTATTCCTTTGCCAGGATGGAAAGAAATGTTGCTTGCTATTATACATGTCTAGTTAGATTTGACTGATCCCGATCCCTGGGCTTGTCGGGGGACTCCGCACTTAGTAAGGCGTCAAACAGAATCTTGTGTGCTATGCGTCCACCATTTATGTAAGTATAATGTCCAGGCGGGGTGGAGGATTCTTACCTGGCATAGGAGGGGAGATCTCTGTGGTCAAAAGGGGCATGGGAGCGTGTGGTCAAAAAAGGGAGTCTTTTGCATAGGTATATACTGTTAACATGGAGATAATTACGCTATTTATTTAAGTGTAGGTCAGTAATTCATACCGATAGAGATATATCTAACATACACACACCCGAATGTGTCTCTTCACTATTATTGTTGATATCTATATACTCTGGGTCTCTGTGCAGAAACACTGTCTCCTGTTTCCCTATAATACGCCAACTCCTGACCGTACGATACAACCACATATATAAAATAGACTTTTGCCCTGTCACTACCCAATGGTCCCACCACGTTTTGCAGAACTATATACAAATAACTAGTTACACGCTCAGAGCAGGAGATATAGGCAGAGGGAAGGGGTGAAAATACTTGGTGCATATTTTTATAGTGTTATAACCCGTATAAAAAAAGAAAATCATATCAATTGCCTACCCAAAGTCCCATTATCTCTGTACAGGAAACAGCTGCCAGAGAACATGCAGACCATAAAGCAGTGCACTCACTAACCCCCCCAACGCTAAACAGCCAGGCAGAAATCACTGCAAAGGCCTTTCAGTTTCTAGAAAGCAAACGTCAAACCTGGCCATCTGAATATCACATGAAGTGTACACTGCTGTGTTTTAATAGGACACCCCTTACACATCATACATCCTGTAGGAGTACACATCATACATCCTGTAGGAGTACACATCTTTCTCAGGGGCAATACAACCAACCTGGTCACAAAATAATGTCAACTCCCCGCTTAAAGTCACTGTTTTACTTCTCTGTATCTGGTTAAAATTCACGTTTTCCTTCTCTCCGGGAACACTGAATCCCAGCCTACCTGCTCCCTTTTATCTGTCTGACCAATGACAGCCTCATCGTTACTTTACAAGCAGAAGACAGAGCAAAGCTAACAATTCACCTGGGGCTTTAAGGGCTGACAAACACCAAAAAGACATTAGATAAAAGTTGAAAAACCCTCCAAAGTGTTTGGTTACCGTGGGAATGTTGCACATTTGAAACATGATGTAAAAATATTGTCTGATTAAGAGGGTCTGCATTTAACCTTTTATACATGTCCCCTGCCCTAAGGTCCCTTTGGAGTTAAGGACTGACCCTTCAACCCCGCCCCCTTCTCTCTTAGTAATACTACAAAAAAGCTGGTGAATCCAAACTAGTTTGTCTTTCAGCATTATCTTTAGTATGCTGCACAGATAAACTCCTTCATATATGTCAGCTCTCCCTGTAACTTGGTGCAAGTCACTTTGTCTCCGTGCTCCCGGCACCAACCATTAGATTGTAAACTCTGTGGGGCAGGGGCTTGTTGTGCCTGCTTAACTCCATGTACATCTCTCTTTGTAAACTTCCAGCACAATATAACATATATATACATACAGGCATACCCCGCTTTAAGAACACTCACTTTAAGTACACTTGCGAGTAAGTACATATCGCCCAATAGGCAAACGGCAGCTCGCGCATGCACCTGTCATCACGTCCTGAACAGCAATACCGGCTCCCTACCTGCACCGAAGCTGTGCGCAAGCGGGGAGACTATAGAGCCTGTTACAAATGCGTTATTTACATCAGTTATGCACATATATGACAATTGCAGTACAGTACATGCATCGATAAGTGGAAAAAAGCTAGTGCTTCACTTTAAGTACATTTTCGCTTTACATACATGCTCCGGTCCCATTGCGTACGTTAATGCGGGGTATGCCTGTATACTGTATATATGTACCATTTTTTTTTTATTTAAAAGGGTTGGGTTTTTGTCACAGTCTTGCCTCTAGTCATATCAAAGTGTGGATTACAAGCCCTGCCCGAAATGTATTCTAAAAGCATCTCAAAATCTATAGAACTATAAATAATTGACATTTTAATGTTTGACACTGGATCGGGGAGGCACTGTAGCCGTTTCCTCTCCCAGAAACCCCTGCTGGTCTCATGCTTCCTGTTCATTGGTTCTTCCTCAAAAGTGAGGGCAGTGACATCATCAGGCTGGAATTCAAGCTTCCTGTGCATCTACCTGCCATGTTTATCCCACCAGCAGCGGCTTTCAGAATAGCCCGCCCCCACTTACAATGCCATGCTAAACAGTATCTAGTGAGAAGACATTTAGGAGGCTATCCATCACACTGCGATAATGCTGATCGGGACAGTCTAGTATGGAAACCTCTATTGAAGTCAATGGGCGTTTCCCTGTGATAGTGCCCCGATCGACACTACTGCAGTGTAATGAATAACCACCTTAATGGTAACGGGTTCCTGGCTTTTATTTTAAAAAGGTCAGTCCCACATAGGACTAAAGTGACATGTTTAAGGTTCCACATAGGATCTATGTCACCCAATGACGGACATGTTTAATTCATTAAATGTTCATGATTGGCACCCTAAAATAGTAATAATTTTAAAAAACATAAAACGAGTATTTTAAACCTTTTAATCTATCCATGGCAACCAAACACTTTAAAAAAATATATATAATCTTTACCTACTCTTTCAGGATAATACGGTTTGTAAAAATTTGTACTTAAAAGGTCAAATGTCAAATCCTCTTCTTTCCTCATTACCGGCATAGGAATCAGAATGTCACTTTAATCCAAAGAACTAAACGTGGAGAACAATCATTATTAATTGATCAGCTTGCAATTTTACAGGACCCGCTGAAAACAAAAAACAAAAGATACATTTCCCACAGGGGGCTAAAAAGATTTAAGTACCTCTAAAGCTGGGGTTCCCAACTGCAGCCCTCGAGTACCCTCAACAGGATAGGTTAAGCATATCCCTGCATCAGCACAGGCGGCTCACACAAAATGAGTGGCCCAGCTGTGCTGAGCTGAATATTCCTAAACCCTCACCTGTTGGGGGTACTTGAGGACTGGAGTTGGAAACCTCTGGTCTAAAGGGTCAGTCCCTCCTAGGAACAGAGCAGCAAGAAGCGCGACGTGTAACCTTTCCGCTGTGCTACTGACGGACCAGGGAAATCACTGGAAAAGCGCTTGATTTGTAAGGCTGGATTGGACTGACCGCTCCATTGAAACAGATGGCTCAATCGCAACTGATGCGGAGCCCCCCCCCTCCTTCCGCAGTGGGAGAGCAGTCGCTGTCATGTGATCCCATGGCCGCCTATCCTGGAAGCCTGGCAAACCATTAAGAGGTCTGTCCTTCAGAGCAGGGGAGCACAAACTTTTTAAGCTGCGCCCCCCTGCCGGGCCTCCACCGGTCTCGCGCCCCCTCTCCTACCTTCCACTTGCGTCAAATGACTCTGCCGGTGACGTCACATGACCCCGCGCGTTGCCATGGAGACGCGTCTGAAACAAGGTAAGTTTCCTTGTTGCAGTGGCCTCACGAGATCCCCAGGCATTAAATGCCTGGGGGAAGAGCGCGGGGCCTCTGCAATGGCCCGTGCCCCCCCCAAAACAAAACTCCCGCCCCCCCTGGGGGCGTGCCCCCCAGTTTGCGCACCGCTGCTTCAGAGGACCAAAGTATCCTGATGGCTGTGACATGTTTAAGGGGTCACATCTCAGTAATTGAAGCATTTTTTTTTTTTACCCAAACCCGAGACATCAGTTTGTAAACACAATGAGCCGAGACTTGGGAGGGGGTTTGATTTCCTCTGGCTGCTCCCTTGTCTGATGTCCATGAATTCAACAAGAGTTTGCACCGACAAATCCCCCCCCACCTCTCTCTCCTCAGCTTTATTTGCTCCCGGATAAGGTCAGGGTGAGAAAAGGATAAAGAAAACACATGATTGACAAACATGCCATCATTCAGGGTCTCCAAAGAAATGCCAATTCATTTCCAGAGAAACAGACAAAGTCAAATGTTTGCTATTAGCACAGAGAGATTAGTTTAATGATTATTTTTTAGATTGTTATTTTTTTTTAACAAAAGGTTGTTTTTTGACTGGCTATGTGTGACTGCACATTTAATGTCAAATACATTCAGAAACTTCTCAATTATTATTCCTTCTTGCCTGCTATGTGGGACTGGCCCTTTCAAATCTCAGGGTGAGGTGACACGTCCCACCCTCCCTCCCCCAAAATACCCCATACCGATCGGTCCCCCTGCTGCTTCTGGGGCCATCGGAGAGGGGGTGATGAGGATGCTGTCCCCTTCCCCAGCCTGTCCCTCTGGGGTGCCCACGTCACGAGTTGGCTGGCTGTTACCTGTCCCCATGCCGCACTGTCCCACCAGGAGGAGGATTATATTGGGACGGGGAGTGTCTGTGACACTTTTAAGCCTTGCACACACACACCTCTGTGTAAAGCCACTGTGTGGGGGAGGAGGGCAGGAAATCCTATTAATGAGCAGGGTTGGGAAGAGGGGGAGGGAGATTCCCTGACAATCAGGAACAGAGAAACAGAGACATACTGCTGTAGCAGTGTATACTCAAAATAACGGTCTATAGGGTCAGAGATGCCAATATACATTTATACCTTATACTGTCCATAGGGCGGGATCATAATATACATTTATACCTCATACGTTGATCTACAGAGATCCTAATATACATTTACACCTTATACGGTCTATAGGGCAGGGATCCCAATATACATGTATACCTTTTACTGTCTATAGGGTCAGAGCTCCCAAAATACATTTATATACACACTGCTCTGCACACACACACAGAATTGTTTCTCAGTGATATAACTTAGCAGTACTTTAATGTATAAAAGCCCACACCCTTAATAGGTCACAGGGGAGGGGTGATACACATAGTGGAGAGAAGATAATGTGGTAATGGACAGACTGACTAAATACGAGCCCGCCCTTCCAATAGAGACTGCCCCCCCCCCCCAAAAGGGAGCGACTGTCATCAATCGAGACTGCACTTCAAGACAGAGACAGTTAACCCGATACAAAGAGACAGCTGCAACGCCTCACAAAAATGTGAGTGCACACCTTAACGAGAGTGTCATCCAAACAAGAGAGACTGCAACCACAAACAGACAGTGGTCCCTCAACATGTCTGGGACTAGCCGTGACAGCGGTGGAGACAGTGGTAGTTGTGGGAGTGGTGACGTTAGTAGTAAAGGTGCGGTGATAGTTGCTGTAGTTATGGCAGTGTAATGGTGGTAGGGGCGATGGTGATTGTTGTGGTAGTGATGTGACAGCTGTGGTAAGAGTACCAGCAGTAGTAGCAGTAGCCACTGTGGTAAGAGTACCAGCAGTAGCCACTGTGGTAATGATGGTAGAAAGAGTAGTAGTTGTGGAAGCTGTGGTACTCGCAGTGATAGCAGTTGTGGTGGTTGAGATAGACGTGGTTGTTGTAGTAGTGGAAGGAATGTTGGTAGCTGTGGTAGAGGTTGGAGAAAGTGGCAGTGATAGTAGTGGCAGCAGGGAGGGACAATGTGATAGAGGTGGTAGTAGCTGTATTAGTGGTGACAGCAGTGCTGTTAATACCAGTGGTGATAGTAGCAGTAGTAGCGGTGGTGGTGGTGGTAGTAGTATCAATGGCAATCAGAGTTGTGGCAGTGGTGTCTGTGGAAGCAACACTAGTAGTAATGGCAGTTGTGGTGACAGTGATCTTTGTGGCAGTGGTGGTGACGATGATAGTTGTGGTAATTGTGATAGTAGGGGTGACAGTGATGTTAGTTGTGGTGATGTGGTACTTGTAGCCGTGCTAGTGGTTATGGTGATAATTGTGGCAGTGGTGGTAGTAAATGACAACGATAGCTGTGGTAGTTATGGCTGTGGTGGTAGTTGTCGTTGTCCAGGCAGTGATGACGGAGATAGTTGTGGTAATTGTAGCAGTTATGGTGAGAATTATACTAGTGACAATGTTGGTAGTTGTGGTAGTAGTAGCCTTGGTGGTAGTGTTGGTAGTGATTATTTATGGTAGTTGTAGCTGTTATGGTGGAGTTGATTGTGGTGATTATGGTGATAGTTGTGGTAGTAGCTGTGATAGTAGTGTTGATGGTGATAGTTATGGTAGTTGTAGCTGTGGTGGTAGTGTTGATTCTGGTGTTATGGTAGTAGTTGTAGCTGTGATGGTAATAGTTGTGGCAGTAGTTGTAGCTGTGGTGGTAGTGTTGATGGTGGTGTTATGGTAGTAGTTGTAGCTGTGATGGGGATATTTGTGGTTGTAGCTGTGGTGGTAGTGTTGATGGTGGTGTTATGGTAGTAGTTGTAGCTGTGATGGGGATACTTGTGGTTGTAGATGTGGTGGTAGTGTTGATGGTGATAGTTATGGTAGTTGTAGCTGTGGGGGTAAAGTTATGGTAGTTGTGGGGTAGGTTGATGGTGATAGTTGTAGCTGTGGTGGTAGTAGTGTTGATGGTGATAGTTGTGGTAGTTGTAGCTGTGGTGGTAGTGTTGATGGTGATAGTTGTGGTAGTTGTAGCGGTAGTGTTGATGGTGATAGTTGAAGCTATGGTGGTAGTAGTAGCAGCCTTGGTGGTGGTTATGGTAGTAGTTGTAGCTGTGATGGTGATAGTTGCGGTAGTAGCTGTGGTGGTAGTGGTTATGGTCGTTGTAGGTGTGATGGTGGTTATTGTGGTAGTTGTAGCTGTGATGGTTGTGTTAATGGTGGTGGTTACTGTGATAGTTGTGGTAGTAGCCTTGGTGGTAGTGTTGACGGCAATAGTTTTGGTAGTTGTAGCTGTGATGGTGGTGGTTATCGTGATAGTTGTGGCAGTAGTGACTGTGATAGTGGGGTAATTCTGGCAGTAGGAAAGCTGCAGTGATGGCAATGATCTTTGATGTGATACCATTAAGGCTGCAGCACAAAAACATTAATTTAAGCAGTAACTGCTATTGAAGTTTGTTGTGTGTGCCACACCTCTTCTACTTACTTTGAGTATTCTGTGTTAGTGGTACAGTAGCCATATCCTGCATGGTTATACCACCACCTTAAAGTGCAGCCAGACACTTCAAAGTATTTGCAGTATCAGTGGCAGTAGTAGTGTTACTAGCTGTTGTAGGGGTAGCAATGATACTAGTGGTATTATCGGTGATATCTGTTGTAATATCAGTGTGTGTAACAGTAGTAATATTACGAGCTGTGATAGTATTAGTGGTGTTGTGCGGTAGTAGTGTTACTAGCTGTGGCAGTATCAGTACTATCTGTGGTAGTATCAGTGGTATCCGTGGTACCTCTGACGATGCGCTCGGTGCTGGACAGCTTGTTCTGCACCCGTGGTCCTGACATGTCGCCGCTGCAAGGGGATGTCTCTGTGGGTGTCTGGGGTAGATGTCTCTCTCTCCTCTCTGTCACTTCCTCTCCATTTCCTGCGTCTCCTGGGTCACCCCAAAGCCTTGGTCTTTAGGTGACTCTCTGATTGCCCGACTGTCTATGTTCCAACTTGCCTATCTCCCTCTCTAGGCCTCTTAATAACAGTCTCTTTCTCTCTTTAGGTCCCTTCTTGACTGTCCCTCAATAGGCCCCTGGCTGTCTCACTCACTACTCTTCACTGTCTCTCTCTCAATGTTGCTGTTTAAATGTCTGTCTCTATCCTCTGTCTCTTTGTATATCCCTTTCTCCCCGACAGTGTCTTGCTCTTCCAGTTTATCTCCACCTGACAGTTCCTTTCTATCCCTCTCACTATGTCATCCCTGTCTGTCTTTTTCTGCCTCTTTCTCCCTGGCAGTCTTTTGTTGCCCTTGTCTCTGTCTGACAGTTTCTCTTCCTGTAAAGATCTCTCAGTCGTGTATTCTTTTCGTCCGTCTCTTTGTGCCTGTCTCTCTCCCTCCCTGTCTGACAGTCTCTCTTCCTGTAAAGATCTCTCAGTCGTGTATTCTTTTCGTCCGTCTCTTTGTGCCTGTCTCTCTCCCTCCCTGTCTGACAGTCTCTCTCTCGGGCGCGCGCTCCCGCCCACCTACCGGTCTCGCGCCCGCGCTCGCAGGCCCCGCCCCGTCCTTGCGTTGCGTTGCCTGTCACATGCCCGTGAGACTCGCCCCCTCATTCCCTTCTCGCGTGTCGAACTACGACTGCCGGCGTGCAGCGCGAGAGGAAAGGCTGCACGCTACAGGGGCGTGGCCCGGGAAGAGAGGCATGTCGGGAAGTGTAGTTTTGAAGGGGAGAGAGACTGGAGAGAGCTAGTACAGCAGATGAGAGACCACAGCTCAAGTGAGACCTCCCAAAAATTATACAGACTGCTCTCAACATAAGACACCCCCACCAAATATACAAAAGAGACTGCATGCCCAAAATGACTTGTGTATGAGATAATATTCTCCTTATGAAGGACACTGGTATACCAAATACAGAGACTGCCCTCTTCCCATAGGGATCAGAACTCCCCAAATTAGACAGTGGCCATCCAGAAATGGGGGGCTCCACTCAAGTCCTCATGCCCCCCTCCCCCGCACTCCAGTGGACTTCCAAAAACAGGTTAGTGAAAGTTTAATAGAAGGATCAAAGTTTCGGTCCTAACGTAGACCTTTGCCTAGGACCAAGAGTTCGATCCTTTATTATCCTCTATTAGACCTTAACTAAACTATTTTGCAAGTTCACTGGAGTGACAAATGAATGCCCTTGGAGCCTGCCGCGGCACCGCCTGCGAGGAAGTAATCCCTCTCCCCTCCATCCCCATAAAGTTACATATGTATGTATATCTTTATATAGCACCATTAATGTACATAGAGCTTCACAGCAGTAATACACATGACATAGTAAAATAACAAATACAAATAACACATAATGGGAATAAGCGCTTCAGGCATAAAAGGAACATCAGGAAAAGGAGCTCCTGCCCCAAAGAGCTTACAATCTAATAGTTAAGTAGGAAGAACATACAGAGACCGTATTAGGGTGTTCTGGTATGTTTGTCTGCAAGGGGCCAAGGTCGGTGAATAGTATCTGTATACTTAAATGATTTGCATAGGCGCCACAATACCCCAATTTTCAACAGTGTATTTAAAAATAATAATAATAAAATAAAAAAATAAAAAAAATTTATAAATGAAATGTTACACAAATGGATGCTTCTCAACCTTACCAGGGAAATGTGCTAAGATTTCCCACAAATGCAATTCTGGTTTGGAGTTGGAAGGGAGCGATCCACTTGTGTACACCTCATGTGAGTGACAGCACGTGCACAAGCAACTAATGCAATATGTAATCTTTAAAATCATAGGTGATTACAAACAACAACTTGTATATATAGAAGTGAATTACTTATACAGTACAAAAGTGTTGATAATAGTAAAGTACAACCAGGAGTATGTAGAATAGTTCTTCCTTCCTTTCAGATGTGTAATGGCACCACTCTGCTTTCACATAGGGGACGGTTCAGATATTCAGCTCCCAACAGGGTATATGGAAAACAGAAGACACAAAACGGCCCAATAGTGCAGATTGCAATTCACTGGATTTATGTCAAAAAGTGGTAAGAGATGTACTCACATTAAGTAAAAGATTCTGTACATTATTGGTATCTTTAGCATGTAAATGCTCACTTTCTTTGCGGTGTGCGCTCCCGAGTTTTCTCCCCCTCTCCTCGCTGTGCCCCGGCGGTGGCGTGTACTTCAATGGAAACGGATGGCAACCAGACATGCTGAGGGGCACAGCGAGGAGAGGGGGAGAAAACTCGGGAGCGCACACCGCAAAGACAGTGAGCATTTACATGCTAAAGATACCATATATGTACAGAATCTTTGTACTTAATGTGAGTACATCTCTTACAACTTTTTGACATAAATCCGTGAATTGCAATCTGCACTATTGGGCCGTTTTGTGTCTTCTGTTTTCCATATACCCTGTTGGGAGCTGAATATCTGGAACAGTCCCTTATGTGAAAGCAGAGTGGGTGCCATACACATCTGAAAGGAAGAACTACTATCTACTACCTCCTGGTTGTACTTTACTATTATCAACACTTTTGTACTGTATAAGTAATTCACTTCTATATATACAAGTTGTTTGTAATCACCTATTGATTTTAAGATTACATATTGCATTAGTGCTTTTTCACGTTTTTCACTCACATGAGGTGTACACAAGTGGAACGGTGAATAGTAGCTGCCATGTAGCTACTCATATGCTTCGTTAAGGAGGTGTGTTTTAAGATTGGTCTTAAAGGTGGATAGAGAGGGTGCTAGTCGGGTATTGAGGGGAAGGGCATTCCAGAGGTGTGAGGCAGTCAGTGAGAAAGGTTTAAGGCGGGAGAGGGCTTTAGATACAAAGGGGGTAGAGAGAAGACACACTTGAGCAGAACGCAAGAGTCTGGATGGTGCATAGCGAGAAATTAGGGCTGAGATGTAAGGGGGAGCAGAAGAGTGTAAAGCATTAAAAGTGAGGAGGAGAATTTTGCAAGTGATTGACAGGATTTGATAGGAAGCCAGAAGAGTGATTGCAGCAGGGGAGACGCTGAGACAGATTTAGCAGAGAGTAAAGCGAGTGGCAGCAGCGTTTAGGACAGATTGTAGGGAAGACAGCGGAGAAGCAGGAAGGCCGGACAGCAGGAGGTTACAGTAATCAAAAGAAATAAACGCAGCACAAAGATCTGGGGGTAGAAAGACCACGGCTTTTAATAAAAGACAAGCGTCCCATGTACCAGGTGCTACTGAAGGTCTCGCCAAGTCCATCACTGGACCGTAACCAGCTCCCACAACTCCGCTGGGCAGTGCCTCCTGAACTGCGATAACTGCATTCAGGATAAAGCATTGGCAACACCGTTAGACACTCCAGTTACATGCCTAGCACTAAAAGCTATGTTTCATTTAGGCAAGTTAACAAAAAGTTGCAAAGCTACACAGCAAAGTCAACACCGGGGGGAGCGGGACCCAAAATGATTAACTGCCTCGACCAACCCCATATTATTGGACCAGAACACTACGTTCCAGTTAGCAAAACGCACGCCCAAAGCCCTATTGCGACTACAAGCGGAGAAAATTCTAAGATGGTCAGGTTCCGTATTAATTGAGACTCCGCCCATGAATCCGGCCATCACCCTGCGCACTACGATCCCTTGAAATACACCCCGAATCCCACGGACCCAGCCGTATCCGTAAAGAGCTGAAGCTCATTGTTGGATGTCAGCTTACCCTTCCACAATGTCCTCCCATTGTTAGACCGCAAGACCTCCAACCACACCCCCATATCCTCCTGGATCTCCACCGTTATCCATATAAAATAATGGGGACACCTCACCCCAGCCGTAGCAGCCGCAAGCCATTTAGAAAATACCCTCCCTTTCCTGCATTATCCTGGCCACCTCAAACCAGGTATCCCATCAAGGATTGAAAATGCCTCCATGACGCTTTCTTGAGACAAACGCCTCCAGGGAATTTTTCCATATAATCGGCCTATCCCCAGACAGCCTATACTCCATAAGAACTGAATCAATTTTGATTCCCAAAAAACTGATGGGGTCCGTTTGTTCAACTGCCAATGGGACACCAAACTTGCACGCCATTTCCGAAAACTCCACCAGCCATCTGGTGCACAGATCTAACACCCCTGAATCTATGAACAAAAAAAAAACATTCGTCCAAATAGTGCTTCACCCCTGCTTCCTGCACTCTTTTCCAGACTACCCATTCCTGGAAAGTGCTGAAAGTAAAAGCATGACAGGGCACACCCCATTGGCGAGCATACATCCACGAAATACCGATTACCCAGCAGACGGAAGCACTGAGGATGTACCAGCAATAAACAAAAGTACTTGCCCACTAATGCCGCTGCCCGGTCAAAACTAACATAACTCACAGAGCACAGCTGGTTATTGATTCCGTCATTTACAGATGAACCCTCCAGATGAGCAGATGTTAGATTACCGGAAGGATACCATATCTTATTTGTTGGATAAACCCAATGGGGAAACCCTCAGTCCCGGCATAGGTCCAGTCATCCTGCCCAACTCTATCGCTTTTGCAATGTTTTCTCTTCCCTCTCCCTCACTGACCTGAAATTCCTTGTCTCCCAACCCCTCAACTTCTCTTCAAATGGAATCCAAAACCCCTCGCTAAAGCCTGCCTGTAATAAGCGGGCCGCAGCTTTAATGGGATAAAGACCCAGCCACCGCGCCGTCTTTCCGGCACTTACTGACAAGGCCACGCTTTGCCAAAGTCTGCTGCGCTGACTTTCTCCTCCCCTATCCATCTTTCCAGTAGCACTTGGCAACTGAATCAGCCCCCCTCCCCCCGCAGGCTGAGCAATGATGCTGAAACTTGCAGTCACAGAATTTGCATTGCTCCTCATTAAAGGCCCGGCATAATCCTCTCATGCTACTGGCCGGCGAGCTGGAGGATGCCCTGCTGCTGGCCCCCCCATGAAAGGAAGCAGGCCTATCGGTGGTGAGAACTTCTATTCATAGGTCCATGTCTTTTGCATCCAAGGATAGCTGCTTACGCATCGCCATCTTCAGGCGAAAATGTTCGGCATATAGCCACCACCTCATCCAATTAAGGTTTCTATACCCCAAACCCACCTTAGCAAACTTGACACCCTCTACAATTCAATTTGTCGTTTCTTCTCCAATGCAACTACAACACACATCACTGCGAAATGCTAAAAGAACTAGATTGGTCATCACTCGAGTCTATGTGCAAAGTTTATCTCTCCTGTCTTGCCTTCAAATACTTCCTGGGCAAGCTACCCAGCTACCTGAACAAGCTCCTCACCCCTACCACATGCAGCACTTATAATCTGAGATCAGACTCCAAAAGACTGTTCATGGTCCCATAGCTCAACAAAGTATCCGGCCGCTCCTCCTCTAACCGTGCACCCCAAAACTGGAACAACCTACCAGAAACTCTCACATCCACCACCAGTTTAAGTTCTTTCAAAACTAAGGCTGTCTCACATTTTTATCTGGTCTGTAACTGTTACATATGCCTATAATATATATTATCTTTAACTGTGCATGCAATGTCTTGTATATAATGTATGCCCTGTTCATTTATGTAACTGTATTTGTAACATGTATTATTTGTCATATTAACTATGTCCAGGACATACTTGAAAACGAGAGGTAACTCTCAATGTATCATTTCCTGGTAAAACATTTTATAAATAAATATACCCGAAACCGATCATATCGTGATATTTAAATAAAGCCGAGCACAAATGTGATGATTTTTATCCAATCACACTGGCCGGGACAGAAAAGGCCTGTAATAAATTAGAGAATGTTCTCGGGAATAACCGCTTCTCTAGGTCTTCATTTTTGACCTTACCTTTTTTGCTGGACCTCGCCATCGCTCCCTATAACTGGGCAGCAGTGACAATATCTCCACATAATCCTCCTCCCATATTTTTTGTTTTACCTCCGCCGGTAAATGTAAACGTAATAGGCTAGTGGGGCATGCGTAAGCATCTTTGAAACACATGGCCACCACCTTCCCCGCAACACCTACCGCTGGCGAAGTAACCCCCACTGCCGCCGCTAATGTCGTCTCCCCACTTACCAACCCCAGTGGAACCAGGCGGCAAACCTCTGCCTGAGGGGATGTCGCATTCCAAGCTGCTGCTGCCGCCGTTGGTGGCGTATGGGGGGGGGGGGAGGAGGAGAGCCTAGTCCCGGCGGTCATGTGCCCCATCGCCTAAGGGGCTCGAGGTTGCTTTCTTTCCTTGTTCTGTTATACGCTATACACCGTCACAATTCTATACACCGTCACAATTCTATACACCGTCACAATTCTATACACCGTCCGATGCCAATTCTTGGAGTCAGGAAGGAATTTATTTTTCCCCTTATGAGATATCATTGGATGATATGTCACTGAGGTTTATTTGTTTGCCTTCCTCTGGATCAATAAGTAAGTATAGATATAGGATAAAGTATCTGTTGTCTAAATTTAGCATAGGTTGAACTTGATGGATGTATGTCTTTTTTCAACCTTATCTACTAACTTCTATGCCTCTATGTAAGGACTTTTGCGCTCTACTCGAGGATGTCTTCTTGTAAGGATTCGCGCTGCGGGTATAACTTTTTCTCGGGCCATTCAGGCTCCCTGGCGGCATTCCCCACTCCAGGCTGCTTTCCCTGCATCTCCTGCCCACGCGCGTCAGCCCTACGGGCGCGCGCGCACCTAAGCCACCATTGGTTGGCGCCAGGCCCGACTCCGCCTTCGCTGGCACGGCACACGCACCTTGCGTGTCGCCGCTCGGGTCCCGTCAGCTCCACCTCCCTGCTTCTCCCTCCTTACCTGACCCTTCCCTTGTCCGTCCCTCTGCTCCTCCTTCTTCTCTCTGCTCCAAGATCCTCCGGTGCACCTTCCCCATGCTCCGCCTCCTCGGACGTCACGCACATGCCCGGCACGCCCCTTCCCCATCTGCCTTGCCTCTCAGGTCCTCCTTCCCTTTCTGTCCCTTCCCTTGTCCGTCCCTCCCCTTACTCTGACCACTCCCTTTGCCTCTAGCAACTCTCCTCTATCTGGGCCTTATCTTGCTCACTCCTCTGTTCCTCCCCTCACTCCCATTGGTTCCAAACTTCCACACTCTGCTCTCCTATTAGGTTCCTCTTCAGGCCGCTCCTCCGTCACTCCCCTTTCTCTGATTGGTCCCAGCCCCCTATATAATCCCTCTTCGCTCTGCATAGCTTCTGTACCTTGGTGCTGTCTGCTGTTGCCTGACCTCTCGTCTTTTCAGTGCTGCGCCTGTCCCTGGAATCTTTGCTGACCTCCCTGGATTTGACCCTTGCTTTGAACTCTACTATGCTGCTCTCTGGAACCCCTTGGACCTTGCTTTCGACTTCTACGCTGCAGACCTCTACAACCCTGGGACACGGCACACGGACAAACTACTACGCTGCTCTCTCCACTCCATGACCCAGGCTTACGGACAATCGATTACGCTGCCCTCTCCAATCCACGACCCTTGGCATACGAACTTAACCCTTCTACGCCGGAGCTGTCAAGTACGTTATCATTTACATTCTTGTTACCCAGACCACCTACGCTACTACCACACTCCCGCCGTGCCCCCGTTTGCTACTAGGTGTGTGGTTTTACCCTTTCCACCTCAGTCCCGGGGTCTCGTCTGGCTTGTGGGCAGGCTGAGCGTTACACTTCTCTTTCCCCCTTTTGTATATAAAGCTGTCTCCCGCATAAAACCTCTCACTCACTGCCCCACACCTCTGCAATGCACTTCCCCTCAATATCCGACTTGTACCCTCTGTCTCCACCTTTAGGACCCTTCTTAAAACACACCTCTTTAACAAAGCATATGGGTAACTCCACTGGCTCATACTATACATCTCATATGCTGAGACATGCTCAAGGTCATGACCTTTACACTTAGCAGAACACCCTCCTACTGTCTCTGTAAACTCTCCCTACTTACCACTTAGATTGTAAGCTCTTTGGGGCAGGGACTCTTTCATAAATGTTACTTACGACTGAAGCGCTTATTCCCACTATGGGTTATATTATTATTATTATATCATGTGTATTACTGTTGTGAAGCGCTATGTGCATGGATAGCGCTATATAAATGAAGATATACATGCCTCCACATGCTGGAGAAATAAAGACTGTTGTACCCTTTAAAAAAATTAGACTACCTATCTCAGTGACTGTATTTTCCATGAGACAAGGGCGTGCACCATAAAAATGGAGAGCATGTCCCAAGATGAGAGCACCCAAAGCCTCCATACACAAGACTGGTTTACCCTCCTTAACTTGTGGGTGAGTGGAACATTCTGCGAGCTGTGAGGGACAGCGTATCCCCAACAGCCGCAGCGTTTAGTGTCGGAGCATTCCTTGTAAGCGGCACCTGCTGTAGGTGATAACGGACAAAGGAAAGAAACCTAGATTGGGCACTCAGAACATCTATTGTGTGATATGTGAAGAAATTAAAACAAATTTTAATAAACCACTTTCAAATAATGGGGAGTAAAACGAGTATTAAACGCTATGATCCTAACATATGAACATGTAGTGTGATGTTCTGGATCAATAATATAGATGGCAAAGGCACCAAAATAAGTGTCTTGCAAAATAAGACAGGTTGGTACGTAGAACCACCTGTATGCTTAACCAGAGATATGAGACTCAACTGTGGTGAGAGTAATCAGTGCCCAGACCCTGAAACAACACTAAAGCAACGACCATAGCCAGGTCTGCCAAGAGCCAACAGTGATATTTGAGGCGAGGTGACACCGGTTATTGGCTAGGTGAGTATTCAAGAAATGAAGCAAATGATGGTGAAGATATACGTTGATGCATAGTGTAACAGGAACATCAGGATCCAGAAATATAGCCCAGTTCACCTGGATGTATGTCAGATCCAGGGTGTGATAGCACTGGGTGTGTAGGGGTCCAATTAATCCCTAGCCAGGTGAATATGGCAATAATATAGCACTGATACAGACACTAGCTGCACTGATTGAAAAGACAGCCAAAGATCAGTGTGTGATATGCCTGTAACCCCCCACAATGAATATCTGCAGTGTGAGTATTTCACACCATACAGTCCTTGGTAGTAGGTACTATCTGTATGAAAGACGGCACTGACCCAACACCTGCTCTGTTAATCAGGGCAGGTCAATAGAGGGTCAGTGCTAGTGAGAGGATAAATCAATATTTGCACATAGGTAGGGTGCACCAATGTACACCTAACCTGCACAGTGTGAACAGTATGAGGAGCAGTCTACTGGTTAAAAAGCTCCTTTGGATAGTCCAAAATAGGAGCCACTTCATACGCACGCTGCAGCTGCTGGTAGATAGTTCTGCCAGCTGACTCGTGTGTATGCTTCTGAGTCCTGCGCGTGCACCCGTGCATCTTGACAGCTGCGGGGGTTCCTCTACCAGTATATACCTGCTGTAGGTGTTCAGAGGGTGCCGAGCGAAATCGAGCGTTGATTGATCAGAGCCGTTTCCCTCATCTGTAATATGCTATAAGGGAAAAGGAGCAGTCCCAGTAACGTTGACATATATCTGCCACGGGTGCACAGGGCTCCCCAACCAGTGAAGATCAACAGAGACTCATAACAAGCAGACACTCAAGTGGTCTTTTCAAAAAGTGTGTAGTGTTTTATTCCGGGATCGACGTGTCAGTCCCAGTCAACATACAGTGGTAAAGACAAACATGCAATTTATACTTACAAAAATCCGGCGATACATAATGACACCTCCCCCCATTCCTTTCAGCACAAAGTGTTTGGCGCCAAAAATCTGTGCAAAGCAACTGGCTCCTAGGTGTGTGTATATGTAGTAAACATTATGTGAATGAGACCTCAGATAAAAAGGATAAACATGGCATTAAGGAGTCCATAATAGAGAGTGATACAGTGGTATATATATTAGTGTGAGAAGTGTTCAACATTACTGTTGTGGTAGTGTGATAATACAATAAGGTTATGTCCAGAATTCAATAAAACAATCATGTAGTGTGTGTATATACATAATAAATCGAGGAAATGCAGGAGTGTTCCATATGGATTAAATTGTTTACTTAATCGTCTTATAGAACTAATGCATATGTGACGCTACAGGCTCTTGTGCCAGGTCTGCAGCACTCAAGTTAGCTTTTTTTTTTTTTACTCTAACTGGTTAGACTTCAAAAAGCCTGTAGCACGATTGTGGAAGCTTCTTAATTGATTGGAAGTTCAGCCACAGCCAATGTCCAAGAAGCTGAGTTAATGGCAGATCGCAGTGCCACTACTTTTATAAAGTCACGCTAGGTGGCGCCCCAAACTGAAAGCAGATGGGAGGTATTCAGATCTTATGCCGTATAAGTCTTATCAATGATGTAGTAATAAAGATCAATATCAATGATGGTCTTGCCAAAACCTGTCTGCCCAACGCGTGTCAAGAGTCACAGGTCACTCATTGTAGAAGCATGGTTAATGCAACGTAAATCAACGGATCATATCATACAGTATACATGCAACAAAGGTTACTCAGAATTAATAGCAGTCTTACCAAATCGGCAGGACTTATTCCATATAACCGTTGTAATAAATATTTAAATTAAATAGAGCAGGGCTATGCAGACTATATTATCGTTTCAATAGCACTACTCAGGGGTGTCCCTGTATTGATAATCGAGAGAGTACCTTCAGTCGCAGAGCCCTCATTAAACAGTACTGCTCATGTGAGAACAGCCAGTGGGGGTATACATGATTAACTAGTAAAAAGGTATATATGATCCTGACCAATTAAGGAGGGGGGGGGGGGCATGGTACCAACATTAGAAGCTGTTGAGGTCTATAAACACTTGTCACGTTATAGAACCGTTTTATGGACAAGTACCTTTAGTCACAAGCTCAGAGAGAGGCGGATAGTGCAAGGGGTAACTAGAACCATATATAATCATGATACCCTTCAGATTTACACCTGTATATTTCAAACTTGGCACTTACCCTTGGCACGGGTAATGTAAGCTTCACAGGCACCAACCATCTGGCAAGGATTACTAATCTATGACTCACTCAATGGACAGTAGTCAGTGTCATCTAATTCACATGAACCACAATTGGTGCCTTCATTAGATGATCGACACCCTTATTGTCGAACATGTTCATAGTGTCTCCGAAAAATAACAGTCAATAGTCTGTAACCAGGTCTTGAGGTATGCTAGAGAATCAATACCGTTCCGGTTAAATGTCATAATCCGGTCAGGACAAGCACAAGGTCTATACAAAGAGTATCAACACTATTCACTCAGAGGGAGCAGTTATAGTTCAAATCCTTAAGGCCCCTGGGTGCCAATGTCCAGTCAAAAAAATCCATTCCGTCTGTCGGAGTAAAAGTTTCTTTATATTACCTCCTCTGTGTGATATGGGGACATGATCAATGATCGTGTAACAGAGTGGTTAATTGGTGACATTTTTCCACAAAATGTTTTGCTACAGGTTTTTCACCCCTTGAGATGGCCAAGAACGCTTCTTGAAAATAAATGATCATACTTCTCTTTGGGGTCAGATTAACCAGCAGATCCCCAAGGTTGTTACTGCATTTTAAATGGAGAGATTATTATTATTATTTTTTTTGAAAACCAGAACATTTAATTTGGGGCACCAAGAACTGCATACACATTAGAATAGAACAAAAAAAATATTTAAGGGAATTAAATGCAAATAGAGGCTTTTGTGCCACTTGGTTGAGTTTGTGTTCTGTTTCTATAATGTACCAATGGTTCCTGAATTACTCTTTTACAGTATTAGAAAGGCAAGAGTATTTTGTTACAACAGCAGAAATATTTATTTACAACAGTTATAAGGAATAAGTACTGCCAATTAGTAAGACGACTTAGAATTCTGACTAACCTTGGTTGCAAATATGATATGATCCATTGATTTACGTTGCATTAACCATGCTTCTACTATGAGCGACCTATGACTCTACACATGCGTTGGGCAGACAAGTTTTGGCAAGTCCATCATTGATAAGACCTATCAGACACAAGATCTGGATACTGATCATCTGCCTTCAGTTTGGTGCGCCACCTAGCGTGACTTTATAAAAGTAGTGGCACTGCGATCTGCCATTAACTCAGCTTCTTGGACATTGGCTCTGGATGAACTTCCAATCAATTAAGCAGCGTCCACAACGGAGCTACAGGCTTTTTGCAGATGATATACCCTATTTCCTCGATTCTAAGACACACCTTTTTTCCGATTTTCACATGTCTGAAATCGGGGTGCGTCTTAGAATCAATAATAAAAAAATTAAAAAAAAGTGTCTATAGCACTAACGCCCTCTTTTCACTTACCATGTTTCAGGAGAGGTCCCATGTCAGCGGAGGGGACATATCGGGGGCGGCGCAGAGAGAGAGGTCCCACGACTGCAGGTGAATGAAGATAAGAAGACAGAGAGCGGGCGTTCGGTGGCGGCAGGAGATCATAATAGCAGGAGAGCCAAGCATGAGCAGAGCGGCATAGGGGAACGGCTTGGGGGGGTGCACGTAACCGGAAGTCAGACACAGGTCAACTTCCCGGTGTTACAGTTTGCACTCCAACAGCCGTTCCCCTATGCCGCTCTGCTCCTGCTCAGCTCTCCTGCTATTATGATCTCCTGCCGCCACTGCACGCCCGCTGTCTTCTTATCTTCATTCACCTGCAGACTTGGGACCTGTCCACCCGCCGCACTCCGGCCCACTATCCATCTTCAACCATCTGCAGACGTGGGACCTCTCCTGCCGCCGGCGCCTGCTTCATCTCCACTGACATGGGACCTCTCCTGAAACATGGTAAGTGAAAAAGTAATTTTCCCTCGATCGTAAGGGCCAAATCGATGGTGCGTCTTACAAATCGGAAATATGGCATTTAGCTTTTTTTTTTTTACTCTAACACTGGAGTGCTATTGACCTATTTGTTACAAGAGCCTGTAGGGCCACATATGAAGAGAGATATATTTCTATAAGACGATTTAAGTAAACAATTTGATCTATATGAAACGCTCCGGCATTTCCCCTCTTTTTTCCATTATTTATGTACTGTAGATACACATAGCAAACATCTTATTACATCACAAAATAAGATTACATGTGTAATCTCACACTACCACATTAGTGTGTCAAAAGTGTTCAACATTCATTTATATTATCAGTCTCTATTGTGGACACTTGAGTTAATGCCATGTTTATGCGAGGTCTCACTCGCACATGCTCACTACATGCACATAGGAGCCAGTTTGTTTACTTGTGGCCCGCTTCGCAACTGTGTGTATATATACAGTGTTGACGTCAAACACTGGGCGGCAGCCGAAAAGAAAGTGTGTGTCATTATGTATCACCGGATTTGTGTGGAGTTTCTGCTTGTTATTTGATTCCTTCCACTGTAGTCATAAAAAGCAGACTAGGCCTCGTCCGAATGATTATTTTATTGTCAGAACCTGAGATGCATGTAGCAGAGAGAGAAGAACTGAAATGGCAGCACCCATGGCGAACCTCTTATACACACAGTGCTGTCACTGCATCTACATCCAGCGCCGCAGACTCTCAGCTGTTCCAGTGCTGACCACCCACTCCTCACACAACTCTGTATCACACACACACACGTTTGTCTAGTTGTCGTCTTCTCTCTGCTACTTTACGATAAAACACTGTTCTGGTTTGAAAGGATCAGTAGCAGAATGAGGCAGCTTGCAGGGTACTGTCAGCACAGGTGGAGAGTTACCCTTAATAACACAGCGAGGGCCAGATAACCCTCCCTCTGCCAGCTTATGACTGAGAAGTAAATGGGAGGGGTTAATGGAGCAATGCTCTGCAGAGCTCCAGGAGGGAAGAAATGGGGTAGGGTTCATTTGGAAGTGTCAGTTGATTTGGTCCATTGGTCTTAAAAGGGGGTTTAGAACCAGTCACTTATCAATATGATAATATAAAGCTGGCTGCACCTGTCAGTATGAGAACAAAAAACACCCAAGGGGTGGTTTGGGGGGGAAGGAGAAGTCACAGGACACTGTCACTTATAACGACATCTATGGTGGGAGCGCTCGACTGCACTCTATACAGAGAAGCAGGCGTCTTCAGGAATGGAGGAGGGAGACAAAAAGGGTGAAAGATGTGTCCATGGGTTTGGAGGCAGTGCTGGGCACCTCCATGGGATGGTAGTGTTGATCTCCTTCTCCCTTTTCTTGGTCTGTTCATAGGATGAGGGCAGTAGTGCCTTGCCCCAGTTTGTTCTGTGCAGTGAGGCAATGGAAGTCCCCCTGCCCACCTCCTAACGTCTACGGAGAGGGGGGGGCAGCACCAGTGCTAGTCTTTTCCCATTAAGGTGCAGTGCAGGGGGAGGGTAACAGGCTCCTACCCCAGCTTGATCTGACCAGAGAAGGTGGTGAGCAGCAGCATGATGGAGAAGCCAGTGAGGAGCCCAGCATTCTGTATCAGAAAAGCAGTGAGTGCATGGCCTTCAGCCTCATCCTCCTTACTGACCTCGTTCATCTCCGGGAACTGCATTGGGGAGAGGAAAAAGGAGTAGTGAGACCGGGAAAGGGGGTGAAGGAGAAAGAAAGGAAGCAGTGATATCGGGAGAGGTGTAGAGGGACCAGTGACAGAAGCACGTCATCTATGCACCATGACTGTCTATGCACCATGACTGTCTTTTACTCTGTCTTCACCGACAAGTGATCCGAGTACCTACTTCCCTTTCACAGGTCCTACACCTGCTGCATTCACTATTGTCACATGTCGTACAGTGGCCAAGGATTCCGAGTAAATAGGACACCTCTTGTCTGACAAGATGGGGCAGTGACTGGGAAAAGAGGAGACCGTGAGGGGAGAGATAGGGGCCGTGACAAGTAACAGCCACTTTCCCCACTTAGTCACTGTTCCCTCGGCTCTATACAAATTCCTGTCTCTTTCCCCGGTCAGAGTCCTTGTTCCCCACACTTACCATGTCAGCGAGTGCGATGTACAGGAACATGCCACCCGCCAGACCGAAGATCCAGTTGGAGGAGAAGTGACTCCCAGCGAGGATCCCAAAGGCCAGGCCAAGGTAGCAGCAGCATGCGGACATAAAGTTAAAGAACAGAGCCTGCCGAATACTCATCCCGGCATTCAGCAAGATAACAAAGTCACCTGGAGAGAGACAGCAAATGAGAGAGGAACAAAATGTCAATGAATAAACTACAGGCAGGAAGGGGGAGGATATCAGACACAGGTGTGGACATTCATGTAGCCAAGCACGGGGTGAGGGAGGGGAGGCAACCATGGAAGAATCAGACTGATGGACAGAGACACAGTGGATGTCAGGCAGGGCAGGTTCATACCCAGCTCGTGTGGAAACTCCTCGCACAGGATGGCGATGGACGTGCTGACCCCCTGGAAGACGGACACTGTGAACGAGGCTCCAATGGCGAGACCATCTATGAAGTTATGGAGACCATCACTGAGCGTGATCATCCAGGCCAGGGTGCCGATATCAGAGTAACGGATCCCCTTCAGCCAGTAACAGGAGCTCTGTTGACCCGGCAGATCCTGAGGCGAGCAGGTGGGGGAGGGGGACAGGTTAAATACTTGCATCATAGATTGTCATCCCGAGAGGGGCAGATCAGCCTGTGTCACAGTATGAGGGGCAAGGTAAATGGATTGCAGATCATTTTGGTCTGTGTCAACATGGGTCATAGGTCCCTTCCGCCTGTCAACATGTGGTTGAATGGACAGAGCCTATGTGTCACAGGTCCCTTCTGTCAGTCAGTCATCCAGCAGTGGAAAGGACAGATTCCATATGTCCTAGGTTCAAACAGTCTGTGCCACAGCGGCGGGATGGATTAGATCAGGCCTGCACAACATACGGCCTGCACAACATACGGCCCGCACAACATACGGCCCGCATGCAGCCTGTCCAGACTCACTGTGCGGTCTGCGGCGGCAATCTCCATCTTCTCCCCTGAAAATTCTACTGTTGCCCCTGCAGGCCCTGAAAAAAAATGGGCGCGCAGCAGGAAATTACGCCGTGTTGCCATGGCAACGGGCGAAGTGACGTCACAGCGTCCCGTTGCCATGGCGATCGATCATTTTTTTAATTTTTTTTTTACAGGGCTTGCAGGGCAAACAGTAGAATTTTCCTGGGAGAAGACGGTAAGAACAGTTGGGGCGGGGAGGGGGGGCGGGAGGAGGAGGAGAGTAATTTTAAAAATTGTGGCCCGTATCTGCTTTCCTTGGAGCAGTTTGGCCCGTTTCTCTTTATAAGTTGTGCAGGCCTGGATTAGATGATACGGCTCTTCCGAAGAGGGGTGATGTAATGGCACAAGGTGGGGGGAAGAAAAATAAAATAAAAATCTGACTGACCTGCACAGCCAGTGACCCCACCATGACCTTGTCATCACTGTGGTGGGGTCGGAGGTCAGACTCACTGCCACTGGGTGGGGGTATTATGTGATGAAGGTCACCATTATGCAACTTCTCCGTCACCCCCTCCTCCTCGTCACGCTTACTTGTATCAGCGGTGTAGTGACTGTGCCCGTGCTGCAGGGGGACACAGGGAGAGAAGGGGTAATTGTATGAGACACGCTCCTATCACATAGAAGGGAGGTGCCACTGACCCCACTAACTGACGGGAACCCATTAGGTAAAACAGCCAGTTATACCACAAGAGTAAAGTGCCAATGACTTGATTGCCCTTGAATAGTCCCGTATGCAAGATGCCCGATTGGCCAACAGGATTTATATACCCAAGCACCTTTTTATTCCACAAGAGGGAAGTACCACTAATCCCAACATTAAGGGGACGACGACTCGCACACATGGGACGAGAGTCTGGGGCACCTGCCTTTTATAGGATTAGGGAATGTAGCATTCTCATCAATGTAAAGGGTTTAGCGACTCCTTCCTCTTATGTGAGGAAATGGCACACGGGAGTCTTTAACAACCCATCTAGTCCTCTTTTCCCATTTGCACTAAATGTTTAATTAACAGGAGTCCAATACGTAAAAAAATAAATTTAAAAAAAATGTTCTTATTCCATAAGGAGAAAGGTGCCACTGACCATATAAAACCTATAGGAATCCTGTGCGTGAGACGCCCTGTTATCACAGAGCGAGAAGCCACAAACCCTATTCATGCATCAGAATCTCACATTTGAGATGAGCGCTTCTCCCATAAGGAGGGAGGTGCCACCGAACCTATGAACCAGCTACTAATCAGGGCTTAGAGGAAGTAGGTGTGCTTTACAACACAATGTGAGCAGAGCGCCACCCCATCCCATGAATGGTGGGTTAATGGAACATTGTGTGCTGAAGGGGGCAGGCACAGCGTATCCATGACAACTGCCAGAGGCAAATCACAGAGCTGGATGTCAGAGCAGGGGGCCCCAGTCTTGGTGAAAACATGAGCGGAGCGTTGTGATTGGCTGACACCTTACCTCATGCTTCTGTTTGAGTATCATCTTCAATACCTTCTCGGTAAAGAAAAAGAGATAGAAGCCCCCGAAGATGACGGCCGATGTAGAGACATAGGAATCCACCAGAGGGTTAAACCCGAAGGCCTGGGGTGAGACAGGGGTAAATAAGCGAGGGCAAGAGAGGTACAGGGGTCCCCTGCAATCTGATAAGGAGGGCTCCTGGGAACATACGGGGGGGGGGGGGGGGGAAGACTGCTTGTTATCTGTAAATACTATATTATGTGCCCTCTTTAAAGATGGAGGTGGAGTGATAACAGTGTTATTGTTTATGAGGGGTGTAACAGAAGTGAGGAGTGAAACGTAAAGATCCAAGATAGGAGCCCTCGTTATACAGAGGGAGGGGGTGTGTGTGTGTGTGTGTGTCGAGATAAGAGGAGTCAAATCAGCACACAGCAATCATACACGGCACAGGAGTGACACACGACAAGACACATACATTTGCTTGAGTGTAACAAGCTATGGCAACCACACAGGGGACAAAAAGGTGAACACAACACGCAAAAATACACAGATGCACAAATATATTGAAAAACATATAGATGGAGCCAGACATATCTCCGCCCCACAGCCTTGGCAAAAAAAACAAAAAACCATAAAATGCTGCTGCTTTGAAGAAGGTAAAAGTACACAAACGCAGAAAAAGCAAATGCAACACACATACACACACAACTGAGACTGCATGGCAGACACACACGTGCCACATCACAACACATTACACGATCCATGACGACTTTGTCACACGATAACCACGCATGTCCCCCATACCTCAGGGATGAGCTGAAAGAGAGCATTGGAATAGAGGGTCCCAATCGCCAGAGCAATGAAGAAGAGGAGCAGACGCTTGTAACATGCCTTCTTCATGAAGGGGACCACGCCAGCTCCCAGTAGGGAGCAGAGAGAGATGACTGTGACACACAGGAGACCGTAACCCCACACTGAGGGGAGTGGAGTGGGTGGGAAAGAAAGAGAGAGACCACCAAGAGAGGGAAAGGAGCCACAGGGTGAGGAGGTGAAAAAGACGGGCACAGACATGGAGGTGAGAAGATAGATATGGGGGGGGAGGGGAGGTAAATAGATTTATGGGAGAGGGGAGGACCACACCAGAGGGAAGGGGGGAGAGAAAGAAGGGCACTGATTAGAGATTTGATTCCATTGATATCCATTTAATTTAAATTTCCACAGATTAGGAGAGGAATGAAGTCTGCAGCCCCTGGAAACTGAGCGCCATCACCGAGACCACTAGGGGTTAATGGAGCAAAGCTCTGCAGAAATGGGGGTTACTGGACGGAGGCTCCACAGGTCTGATGGGTAGGGAGGTAATAGCACAATGATCTGCAGGCCTATATTTTGGGGCAGTCTAGATAGCGCTCAGTTTGAAGGGGGTGCTGCCCCACAGGGTATGCCCTCCCTCCTGCCTCTTCTGCATGGGGGCATCAGACACAGAAGGGGGGCATCAACATTAATAGAATTAAGATATTTAACAAAACACCCAAACACCGATTACACAGATCTGCTCCGTCCGAGGACCTCCCCCCCTCCATCCTGCTCCCCACCTCAAATAGGGGGGTCCAAGGATAGGAGCTGCGGGCCACACATACTGCTGCTGTGGAAGCCCCCACCCCAACAAGATACCCCACACACCCACAAAAAAACACCACAGAAAGGGGCTTCCGCAGCAGCAGAAACCACGGCAATGAATTACACCCTGAAAACGAGAAAGAATTAATTCGGAGGATTATTATACCCGTGATTAAAAGCACCATCATACGGAGACGGTGCACATAGTGGTGGCGTGCCCCATGGAAAGATACAGACAGAGAGACGTGTGCATGCGCGACAAAGATATCACAAAAACAGAATACTCATGTCTAGCACGTTCTCCATGACGGAATCCTTGTGTTAAAATATTTAGTAGCGATGGGCAAATTGCGGGTCATTTGGCATATTTTACTCTAGGAACGTGCGTGCTGGCCAAGGCATGTACACGTGTGCGTCTCTCTCCCTCACGCGCCCGCGCCCCCCCCCTCCTCCTCCTCCTCCCAGTGGTCATAGCAGCTGCTGCACCCAATGGTAAACAGAACCACCCATAAGCAGGATCAGTAGTAATGAACCTCAGGATAGCAATGATAGGTGTGAGCTCCCCCAGTGGTGAGAATCATTACTGCACCTCAGGGATCAGCTTCAGGCGTGTGTAGCAACATAAATAAATATACATTGATATATTGTGTTTGTGTATATATGCATGTGAGCTCCCCCGTTGGTAGGGGCAGGTACTGCACCTCAGGGATCAACTGCAGTACAGCGTTAGACAGCAAGGTGCCGATGGATAGGGCGATGAAATAGGTGAGCAGCCGGCGGAAGATGGGCTTCTCTATGCAGGGGGCGAACAAGACGCCCAGGAGAGAGGACAGACTGATGAGGGTGACGGCCAGGAGCCCGAAACCCCAGACTGTAGGACAAGAGCACAGCGTGAGGGGAGTGGAGGTTGACAAACAGGGAGGGAGTGAGCGGGATAATAAGACACACTGGAGGGGCAAAGAAGAAAAAAGGGGCACAGTAGAGAGGCAGAGATAAGCGGAAGAGAATAGGGGAAAGTGGGGAGGGGGACACTATGTGTGTACATGGCGGGGGGACGGAAAACGCAGAGAGGGACGGGAAGAGAGGGGAAGTGGGGGGAAGGCGACGGCGACACACAACAATACACCCCTGTGTGAAACGACACGGGGGGGGGGGGGGGGGGGAGGACGGTGGTGAGGGGGAAAGGACAGAGAAGGGGGGGAGGAAAGAAGGAAAAGAGACATACAAGGGAGTGGGGGAGGTGAAGGAAGACGTACTGAAAAGGGGGGTGGGGAAGGAGAGAGAGTACAGAGGAGGGGTGGAGGAGACGTACAGCGGGCAGGGGGAGAATGGGAGGAGTAGGACAGAGACAGGAGGGTGGGGCAGAGAGACAGGGAAATGAATAACAAGCAGGAGGATGCGATGGCAACAGGGAAATGAAGGAATGCAGCAACAGATATATTGGGCAGAGGATCAAAGTGTGAGATAGACAAGAGGGGGCAGAGGAACACAGCCATGTGCAATGGGCAGACAGAGGATAGGGGTATTTTATGGGTGATCCACATGTCTTGGTTTAATAACAGGAGAATTGTTATGTCCCTCACATAGCAAAGGCAATAAGGCACTCCGGAAGGGAGTATATGGAAGGGATATACATTTTCACCAACAGGGCAATAAGGCCCATTAGATGCTAGAAAGGTAAATAAGCTTCAGAGTTCCTTATTGCCTCAGCTGTGCCCTGTGGCGGTGCGGGTGGTGGCAGGAGCAGGGCTGTGCACTCACCCTCAGCATAGCTCGGTCGTCCTTCAGGGGAGGTCTCATTGCCGGGGGTGGCATTCTTATGACACGCCTGGGTCTCCAGCTGCTGCAGGATGGAGGGGCAGAGACTGCGCAGACCTCCAGCGTCCACCAGAGACCCCGATGTCAGGTTGTGAACAGCAAAGAGAGAAGAGGAGCTGAGACACTGCACGGAGAGTAGGGAGAGAAGAGGGAAGGGTTAGGAGAAAGCGGGTCGGGGGATGGGGGTGAGAGTAAGCCGCAAGCGCAAAAGGGGACGGCAGCGAGAGGAAGCCGCGAGAGTGGAGGGGGGGGGGGGGGGGGGGCAGTCTCCCGAAGTGAGCGGGGGGGAGGGGTGGAGAGAAAGACTACGGTGGTGGTGGTGGTAGAGGGGGGGCAAGAGAAAGCCGCGAGGTTGTGGGGGTGGGAAAGCAGTGGCGAGCGAAAGTTTTGGGGGAGGCCAGAGAAATGAGGGCAAGGGGTGGCCATATGCGAGGCGGGCAAGGAGGGGGGGGGAGGCAAGCGAGGGCAAGGAGGGGGGTCAAAGCAAAGCGAGGGGCAAGCGGGGGGACGGACGACCAATGCGAGGGACAAGCGGGGGGGGGGGGGACCAAAGTGAGGGGCAAGGGGGGGGGGGGGACTGTGGCAAAAATTGGGGTAATCAACGCATTAATAAAAGGCAGTGTACTCGGCTGATTACCCCTATTTCGTATTGGGGATGAAGGGGTTAATTTTTCATGCACTGTACATGTCTTATTTTTCCCTTGTCTCTTATTATACCCATTTTGCAGGATTGTATGTGCTTGCAGTATAGTACACACATATGAAAAATATAATTGTAAAATAAGGGGAACAGGTATGATCAATAAAGTGTATTTTTGCTGCAGGTTTTAAGAGACAGGCAGGATGAGGTTTTTTTTTTCTCCTGTCATTAAAATGCACACAAGAACCAAATGTTTTGACACCTATGAGCTGGGTCACTTGCCTATGCAAGCTTCAAAGGTAACAGGCATTGTCCACGCCTGTAAGTCTATCTGGAAGTTGCATATCAAAAGACCCAGAGTCAGGGGGTGTGAATTGGCCAGATGGATGCTAAATAGAAAATCCTGGTGACCATCTGTGCTAACTCACACCCTGAGTTTCCCCCTTCCAACCTAGAGGGGCCAGGTAGAGAGGGGAGTGCACCTATGCCAAGTAGCAAGGTGGCGTTGTCGCACATGCTCTGTGTGAATAGGAAATCCCTAGTGCCCACTCTCCAAACTGTGGGCAAGTAGGTGATTGGGGAATGATTACTTTCCCACGAGGGGGATTGGGTGGGTATATTGGCAATAGGCTTCCAAACCCTATATACATCCCACCCAGGCTATCCCCATTGTCTTTCATTTTTCATTCTACCATGTGAGCGGATTTCCAACACGCTTCTAAGTAGCGGAGAAGAGCAGCAGCACATTCCTGGAACGCAAAGAGTCTTATTAAATCGGAACCAAGGACAAAACTCTGCGTTAGGACACTGATTGCTGGGGGTTATCTGATTAACCCCAACGGACCAGAAAAGACTTTGCACATTCACAGAAGGATTGGGCTGGCAATTTATGGCCTTGCAAAAGGACTACATTTTAAAAGACAATCTTCTGGTGCTTTGCACCTTTCTGGACATTATCCCCTGTTCCTATACCAGTAAGTGTAATTATTAAGTGTATTCTGCAGTTGTCGTGTGTTTGCCTATCAAGGGAATAAATCTCAGTTTATTTTGCTCAACTTGTTCTGCTCAATTAGGATCCACAAAATATAAATGTGTTAAGTGCGTCTAACGTGACAGGGACCAAAGCGAGGGGCAAGGGGGGGGGGACCAAAGCGAGGGGGGGCCAAAGCGAGGGGCAAGGGGGGCCAAAGCGAGGGGCAAGGGGGGGCCAAAGCGAGGGGCCCAGTGGCTGCGGGGGAGCCTGGCTGCCGGACAAAGCAGTTGGGCCTCCTGACCTCTCGTTGCCGCCAGGCCCCAGCTCTCCCAAGCTGCGTGCCTCCCTCTGACATCAACGCGTCACCGGGCCCCCCTCTCATGCCAGTGCACGCCAGAAGCTCAGCCCAGCTTACTTCCGGTGCGTGCCGACGTCAGAGAGGCCTGGCGCCACAGCGAGGGGTGATGAGAGGAAAGGGTTAAAGGAGTTAATCTGTGCAGGTTTTTGGCAGTAAAAAGGAGTGAAGGAAGCAATGCTGTGCAGGTACGTGGGGAGGGGACGCTCTGCAGGTCTCACCTGGGACAGGTTCCGAGAGTCCGCCGCCCCTCTTCCAACCTCCAGCCGATCCAGCAGAGAGTGCAGCTGAGGCAGTGAGAGCGTCTCATTCTCTCCATATCTCTGCAGAATGTCTTGCAGGAAGGAGGCAGCGCTCAGCTCAGAGTCTGAGGCACCGACTGCCAGGGTGACGGGCAACAGAATCAGGGGCAAGAGCAGGAAAAGGAGAGGTCCGCATCGCAGAGCCATAACTACCTGGCCAGGGTGAATGGGAGAGAAGAGAAATTAATGCTGAACTGAGTACTACACATCAATACACACCTTTACTTTTTTATATCTTATCTTTCAGAAGATAGTGGAGCTGGAGAGCGCCAGCAGTAAAGGGGGGAGGTCAGACAGAGCCAGAGGCACAGAGGGAGGGGGGGAGCGCGCCAGTCAGCGCCAGGGAGGGGGGAGCGCGCCAGTCAGCGCCAGGGAGGGGGGAATGAGGCGCGAAGTCAGCGCCAGGGGGGGGGAGAGAGACGCGGAACGAGAACGAGTGGAGGGGGGGAGGGTGGGACGAGAGAGGAGGTAGGAGGAGAAACAGTAAGTGAGGAGGGAGGGGGGGAGGAGACGCTGCCAGTCAGCGCAGGGAGGGGGGAGGATGAGAGGCGCCAGGAGCGCCAGGGAGGGGGAGCGCGCCAGTCAGCGCCAGGGAGGGGGGAGCGCGCCAGTCAGCGCCAGGGAGCGCGCCAGTCAGCGCCAGGGAGGGGGGAGCGCGCCAGTCAGCGCCAGGGAGGGGGGAAGCGCCAGACAGCGCCAGGGAGGAGGGAAGCGCCAGACAGGGCCAGGGGCACAGGGGGGGGGAAGAGCAACAGACAGGGCCACCGGGGGGGAGCACCAGACAGAAGGGCAACAGGGGGGGGGGGAGCAGAACAGGGACAGGGCACAGGGGGGGGGGGGAGCACCAGACAGGGCCGGGGGGCACAGGGGGGGGAGCACCAGACAGGGCAGGGGCACAGGGGGGGAGCACCGACAGGGCACAGGGGAGGGGGGGAGCACCAGACAGGGCCAGGGGCACAGGGGGGCGGGAGCACCAGACAGGGCAGGGGCAACAGGGGGGGGAGACCAGAACAGGGGCCAGGGGCAGGGGGGGTGGAGCACCAGACAGGGCCAGGGGCACAGGGTGGGGGGGAGCACCAGACAGGGCCAGGGGCACAGGGGGGGGCGAGCACAAGAAAGGGACCAGAGGCCGGGGGGGGAGGACCAGGACAGGGCCAGGGCACAGGAGGGGGAGCACAGACACGGGCCAGGGCCACAGGGGTGGGGAGCACCAGACAGGCCAGGGGGGGGGGGAAGACGCCAGGGGCAACGGGGGGGGGGAGGATGCACCAGACGAGCACCAGGGGCACAAGGGGGAGGATGTGCAGACAGCATGGCATAGGGCAACAGAGGGGAGGGGGAGAAGGGGCATGAGGGAGGGGGATGGAGACGCATGGGGAAGAAGGGGCGGGCGGGGGGAGGAACAGGAGAAAGCGATACGGGCTTGGGAGAGAGGAATGAAAGGGCGAGAGACAGGGCAGGGGGAGCGGAGAGAAAGGAAGCAAGGGGGGGGTGCGGACGGTCAGGCAGCTAACGGGGGGGGGACAGAGACAGGAGCAGGGGGGGGAGAGCAGGAGATGGAGCGCAAGCGCACGGGGGGGAGCGTGTGGGGCAGACGCCAGGATGAAGGGGGGGGTGAGACGAAGAGCAAGGGGGCGGGTAGGACTAGGAGAACGCGGGGGGGAGAGCGCAGGAGACACGGGGGGGGGGTGGGGGGAGGCAAGGCAGCAGGGGGGGGGCGATGGCAAGCGAGAGCGGGCGGGAGGAGAGCAAGGAGCAGGGGGGCGCCAGGGGTCGGGGGGGGGAGCGACAGGAGACACGGGGGGGGGTGCGACAGGAGCACGGTGGGAGCGCGGGGAAGGGGGCGGGAGCGAGCCAGGAGCACGGGGGGGGGATGGTAGCGCCAGGAGACGGGGGGGGGGGGAGGCCAGGAGAGCGGGGGGGGGGGAGCGCCAGGAGACAGCGGGGGGGGGGAGGCCAGGCGCAAGGGGGAGCAATGGGAGGGAGCCCGGTGACGGGGGGGGGAGCGCCAGGAGCACGGGGGGGGGGGAGCGCCAGGAGCACGGGGGGGGGGGGCAGCGCACAGGAGCAACGGGGGCGGTGGGAGCGCCGAGCGAACGGGCAACCAGGGCGGTGGGGAGCGCCGAGGAGCACTGGGGGTCGGGGGGGGGAAGAGAAGAGAACCAGACAGCACCCGGGTAGGGGGAGGGACGGAGAACCAGGACAGCGCAGGGACGGGAGGGGGGGGGGGAGCAAGCACGGGGCGGTGGGGGAGGTCAGGACAGCACCAGGGGCAACGGCAGGGGTGACGCAGACAGCGCACGGGGCATGGGGGGGGGGGAGGACGCCACCAGACAGCGCTCATGGGGACGCAGAGCCCCAAGACAGGGCCAGGGGCGAGCACAGAGGCAAAGGGGGGCAGGTAGGAGTAACCAGAGGCAACAAGGGGCGGGGGGGGGGTGTAGTACCAACAGCGCCAGGGGAACATGGGGGGGAGCGACCAGACAGCACAGGCGTGGTGGGGGGAGGGGGAGGACACAGGGGCCGGTGGAGGGGAGGGAGGGAGCACAGGGGCGGGTGGCGGGGTGGGAGCGTCAAGACAGCCGCCAGGGGCAGGGGGGGGACAGACAGGCCAGGGACGGGAGAGGAGAGGGCCAGGGGCAAGGGGGGGGGGGGGAGGGAGGGGAGCGGACGAGCCGGGAGTGGTCACGGGGGGGGGGGGAGGAGGGAGAGCACCAGACAGGGCCGGGGCCACAGGGAGGGGGGGGGAGAGTAGCACCAGACAGGGCAGGGGGCACAGGGGGGGGGGGGAGGGGGAGAGGGATTGTGGGGCAAGAGAGGCGCAGGGAGAGGGGGGAGGGATGAGAGAGAGCAGAACAGGACAGGGGCACAGGGGCACCAGGGGGGGTGGGGGAGAGAGGAGAGAGCACCAGACCAGGGCAGCAGGGGCACAGGGGGGGGGAGAGGATGATGAGAGCAAGAGGGACAGGGGACCGGGGGGGGGAGAAGCGGAAGAAGAGAGCAAAGAACAGGGCCCAGGGCGAACAGGGGGGGGGGAGAGCTAACCGACAGGGCAGGGCAGAGGGGGGGGGGAAGAGCACCAGGGGCCAGGGGGGGGAGGGGGGGGGGGGAAGAAAGGGGGAGCACCCAGACAGGGCCAGTGGCACAGAGGGGTGGGGTAGAGGAGAGCACGACAGACAGGGCCAGAGGGCACAGGGGGGGGGGGGAAGAGTCACCAGGGGCAAAGGGGGGGGCGGAGACGCACAGACAGGCCAGGGCACAGGGGGGGGGGGGGGAAGAGCACCAGACAGAGGCGCAGGGGCACAGGGGGGGGGAAGAGCACACAGGACAGGGCCAGGGCCAGGGGGTGGGGTGAAGAGCACCAGACAGGGCCAGGGGACAGGGTGGGGGGGAGCACCAGGGGCACGAGGGGGGGGGGGGAGGGGAGAGCACAGACAGGGCCAGGGGCCACAGGGTGGGGGGAATGAGCACCAGGGGCACAGGGGGGGGGGGAAGAGCAGCCAGACAGGGCAGGGGCACAGGGGGGGTGGAAGAGCACCAGGACAGGGCCAGGTGACAGGGGGGGGATATGGGAAGAGCATCCAGACCAGGGACAGGTGCACAGGGGAGAAGAGCACAGACGAGGCCAGGGGCACAGGGGGAAGAGAGCCCAAACAGGGCCAGGGGGTGTGGCAACGAACGCAAGTGCAGGTCACGAAGGACAGGGGGGCCGGCGCGGGCCAGGGGGTGGGCATTAGGCCATGGCGAATGGTGGGCAGCACAGCATGGGAAGGTGGGGTGGGTGGGGGCAGGGCAGGGCAAGGGGTGGTCGCAGGCATGGACAAGGCACGGCAGCGAATGACAGGGGGTGGAGAGGTAGACGCGCATGGGGGCACAGGGGGTGGGCAGGCAGCGCTCAGAGGGCACAGGGTGGGCGAGCGGGTCGGGCAGGGTGGGCAGGCGCATGCCAGGGGTGGGCCACAGGAGTGTGGGGCCAGGCAGCACTGGGCGGGTGGAGGCAGCAGGAGGTGTGGGAGACGGGCTAGAAAGGTGTGGCAGGAGAGCAGCATGGAAAAGGTGGAAGCAGCGAGACTGGGAACAGGGGGGGGAGGACAAAGCAGGGGGACGGGCAAAGCAGGGAAGGGCTGGGGGCCAGAAAGGGCCCAGTCGGGGACAGGGGGTCAGCGGTGGGGGCTAACAGGTGTGGAGCAGAGGGCCGAATTGTGCAGGGGGTGGGCCGGAGGCGCATGGGGACAGGGGGGGAGGCAGAGCGCAGGGGACACGGCGGTGGGAGGGCAGCGAGCATGGGGACAAGGGGGTGCGGCAGGAAACTGCGACGCATGGGAATGGGGGGTGGGCGGAGAGTATGCCTTAGATGGTGGGGCGGGGGCAGGCAGCGCGCATGGGGCACGGGGGGGAGGAGGCACACGCATGGGCACAGGGGGGGAGTGCAGGCAGGGGCAGCAGAGCTGGAAAGACAGGAGGTACGAGACGGACACAAAGGCAAACATCGCGAGAGGCTGAAAAGCACAGCAGACCAAAGGACCATCAACACATCAGGAAGGCATTTCCCAAACCAAATTATCGGCACGAGACACAGTAAAGGATTGGGGCAATTAGTGAGAGGGCCGCTGCACAGACAGTCCCCTGCCAGCGAGGGCCTTTAGACCCGTCACTCAGAGAGAGGGGCCATCGCACCGCAGGTTCAGCCGGAGAGCGGGCGGAGCGCCACAGTCACTCACTCCTGTAACTCACCCTGGTGCAGCGCTCGTGCCGCGTCACTCAGTCATACCGGCACTCGTCAGCAACGTGGAGCTTGGGTGTCTGGCTCTTTAAGAGACTGCGTACAGTCTAGTCTCATGCGTCTGTGCCAGCCCAATTTCCATTAAGCTATTAAAGAGGCGGAGTCCAGGTCAAGGGGCAGCAATGCATGGACTCCCCAGCCCCGCCCCTCACTCCCTACTCTCCATGGTCAGAGAGGGTAACACGTGACGCTCTGCTTACAGAGGCTTATTGACAACTTGATTACGGTTGAAGGTGAGGTGGGCACAGGTACCTGCGCTTGTTTATAATATCATGATCCTGTGACCACAGTGCCCTGTGTATACGGCTATAGGCAGGTATAATGACAGCACAGTTCAGCAGAGGGTGACATTACAGAGGCGCTCACAGACCATAGGCCCTCAAATTACAAAAAGGCATTATTACGTTAACAGCTGTAATTAAGGACTGGGGAGCAAATATGCACAGTGCCCTGTTAGTTATCATATGTAGTATACAGTGATGATATTAAAAAAACACAACCGCAGCAAGCGCTAACCCAGAAGCACACCACATTTGTTATATACACACGCACACAGCACACCACGCGCACAACAACACACACACAAAAGTTCAGGCACTCACATGGAAAAGGGCAATGGTAAAAAAACTTATCTGTCCTGTTGCTAAGCAGTGCAACCAGGATCACCATCCAGAGCACAAACATATACAAAGCAGAGATCCAAAGAGTCCGCAGCACTCACAGGAGGTTGTTCAAAATGCAAAAAGATTTAATGGAACACACAAGATCAGGGGTGAAACAGAAAAAATGGACGATGTTTCGGACTTCACGGTTAGGGGCTTGAGAAGAGGACCGTGAGGTCGAAACGTCACTCATTTTTTCTGTTTCACCCCTGATGTGGTGAGTTCCATTAAATCTTTTGCATTTTGACAACCTCCCAGTGAGTGCGCGAGACTCTTGGATCTCTGTTATATTATTATATATATAATAATATATCCGTTGTTCCCCACCACGTGGGAGATTTGTCAATTACAGGGTGTAGGTGGCATATACCTGTGGCAACAGGAGGGCTGAGTGTCCGCCGATGGTGTGGTAGTGGGGAACACGGAAGAGCTTCTTGGTTCACCCACACTATCTCTTTAGCAGCGCGCCTCAATCTGTTTAGGCTCCCAGGAAAGGAAGGTGATCTCCCACGGTTAGAATTATTACCTCTCCCTCAGTAAGGTCAAGCCCCAGCAGGAGGTATATAACAACAGGAATGTGTATTATCTTCTGTACAGCACAGTTTACAACGGCAGGCTTCTGTCCGATACAGTACTCTCAGCTCTCACTGAAGGATGGTCCTGGACCGTCACAACAGGCCAAGGGAACACCACAGCCATCTAGCTCTTTCCCCACCTGCCAGCAGAGACGAGAAGTATGGTCCACACTCACTCCCCCGTGAGGGAAGAGGCAAGGGAAGGCCCCAATCTCAGGCTCCCAGTTGTGGTGACTACCTTCCTCAGTGGGGGGAAGGACACTACTAAATTTAGGCAGTCCTGCCTTAAGTACTGCCAGGAGGAGGGCACCAGGTCTGGCTCATGATCGGTCATGCACAGGCCTGATGTTACCGCCTCCGCCTGTCACTCAAAATGCAGCTCCTCGGAGGGGGAAAAACCCCATAGCAATACTGGCAACCGATTGTACCCTGGTTTACTGCCAGCCCAAGGGCAGAATAGTAGCCATAGGTGACTGTCTGCAATCTCCCTTGTGGAATCCAGACCCCGTTGGGTCTAAATTGTCGGGTACCATCGTCGAATGAAAATTGAACATAACAAGATAACAACTTCACAAATTGATATCACATTATTATGCATGGTATACATTCTTGGGAATACTGTACATGACAGTTTTATGAATATACAGCCACACAAATGGCTGGCATACTGAACATAGGTTCCTCCCAGAGAGAGAACCATTATGATAGTAGTGCTCCGTGTTCCAGTGGCAACTAATGCATCGTACTATCGGGCACTGTCACTGAAAATACCCTATTAGGGTTGTTCTGCACCACGGGCATTGATCCACTGGATCTAAAGCGAGATGTAGTGATTCTCTGGTAACAGACAGGAACCCACAAACAGGCAATACTTAGGCATGGATGCTATGGTTAAAGGAGAAAACCCAACAAGACGACCCCTTAGAGAGTTCTCTTTACTTCCTTGCAAGTACAATTCTCATCTACTCTCGGAATCCCACTTCTCCAGAACTATCAGATTCCCAATCCTCCTCCCAACTATCAGTGTTTCACCCAGGAATCTGTGAACATCTCTTCTTTTCCATCTAGACAGAGTAGGGATACCCTAATTCCTCATAGGGCTGATACTCCACCATGATCTCCCATCCCAAGGTGTGGCACACCACACGGATTTTATTGGGCGTGAGACATATGTATACCACCTGTTCACCGGAGAGCTGGGTGGGTGGACGAAACTATTCGCCTAACGGATGTGATACGTCATGTTCATAAGAACATCAATATAATTCCCTAAATTGATCATCCACTTGTATTGTGGAAACTAAACTGCTATCTCTTCATTGTCAGACACCATTTCGAACTCGATTACTCCCAAGGTCGGTGGAAAAAGAGAGTAATGCTCTTGGCGATTCTGCGCCATGAGGTCACAGAGGAGAGCGTGTCGCCGTTGTCTGTGTCGGTAAAGTCATGGCCATCCCAAAGCCTCGCCAAAAGTCCATTGTCTCTGCGGGGTCAAAGAGTAGGTGGTGTCTCTCACCGCTCCACTGATAGGCTGGAACCTTGGATCTCCGCTTGGATAGGGGGAGACGACCAGGCCACTGTCATCTCCGGTAAGGGGACTCCCCTCGTCGCTTTGGCCGTGCCTTGATTCTGGCTCCTTTAGATATATCTGGAATCGGGAACACCTTTGGCTGGATACACACTGCAGCTGTCCTACCGCCGCTCTGGCGAGATGCCAATGGGGACACTTCGGTTGTGACTTGTTGGTTCCGTCTCTCTGACCATCTCTGGCACCGTGTCTGAACCATGTCTGACAACCATCTTATGAACCTGGAAACAATCATTGGGCATACGGACCCCCTTTAGCAGTCTTTAGAGCCCTTAGACCAGGCCTTCACAACCGCGGCAGCGCGGGGCGCATGCGGCCACTGCATCACTGTGCGGCGCGGGCGGCTTCGCTCTCCCCCTCCCTCCCGAGTCCACTCTCAGCGCCCCCCCTGCGAGCCAGTGATACTATACCGCGGAGCTCGCTGTCACAATCCCGCGCCGAGGCACGCTGTACCCTAGCCGTGAGCCGCTGTTCCCTCCCCCGCGAGCCCGCTCTTCCCCCTCGCAGAGTACAGAGCTGCTCAGCATTGAGGCACTTCTGCGCTGCTGCTAGAGCGTGGCGTGCACTCCTCCGCTGTTGGACGGCAGAGGTATTTACTGGCTTAATGTGAGGTGCTGGGGGGTTAATGTGAGGTGCTGGGGGGCTTGATGTGTGGTGCAGGGGGGGTTGATGTGTGGTGCAGGGGGGCTTGATGTGAGGTGCTGGGGGCTTGATGTGAGGTGCTGGGGGTTTGATGTGAGGTGCTGGGGGCTTGATGAGAGTTTTGGGAGGTGCAGGGGGGAGAATAATGGGAGGTGCAGGGAGGATGAATGATGTGAGGTGCAGGGGGATGAATGATGTGAGGTGTAGGGGGGAGAGGGATGTGAGGTGCAGGGGGGGTGGGATGTGTGTGGTGTGCAGGGGGGTGGGATGTGTGTGGTGTGCAGGGGGGCATTGTGTGTTTGATGTGGAGGGGGAGTATTATGTGTGTGGGTGAGGGGGAGAGATGGGGGTATGATAGATAGATAGGGAGTATCGCAAAGGTTGATAGTGAGGGTTTCTGGGGGAGATATGAGGATGATGATGAAGGGTGCTGGGGGAGATAGGATGATGATGAGGGGTGCTGGGGGAGATATATGAGGATGATGATGATGAGGTGCTGGAGTAGAGATGATGATGATGATGATTTTACCCGTGCGGCCCAATTTTTTTTCCCTTGGAACAGTTCGGCCCTTCTCACGTTACGAGTTGTGCAGGCCTGCCTTAGACCCTCTCTGATCGCCAACGGCAAGGTAGGCTCATAATCATCTGGCTCAGTATCAGACCCGGTCGGATCCTTGAAATCAAAGTCCATAGATCCTGGTAGCGTGGCCAGAAAGTAGTTAGCTCCGCACCTTGGGGAGTGGGCGTGACCTGGGCTCCTTACTGCACAAGTCACATCGCTGGGGTGGAGTCCTGGTTTTTGCGCCACAGGTGGATCCCAAGTCCCCGGGAGTAGGGTGCACCCAGTAGCACGTGGTTCAGCACCCACACTGAGCACAACCTCATGGCCGTCAGCGGGAAGCCGGACGCCATTTTGAAACAGTTCACATACTGGTTGAACCTGGACCGTATGACAGGCTCCTCGATCTGAAGAGCAGGCACGTCGTCTGCAGCCCCACCCATAAGCACAATGTCCTCACTGTCTGCTCCCTCTGGTGGAACCAGAAGTCCTAAGCAGCACAAAAAGGGCATGACCATGGTTTTCGCACCACTCCATAATAAAGCGGCAACACAATTCTCTGTATTTTGCAACTGGACCACGCGGTCTACGTGATTCTGGCGGGAACTAATTTCTTGTGGATCTGTACAGCACATGGTTGCGGTCTACCAAGAGTAGGTTGTACCCAAGGCTAGCAAAGCTCCATTTCGATACACTGCACACGATTACAGTCCATTGCAAGCATTCTGTGGTTCCCTGATTTGGCTACAGCCCAGAGTACTAGCTAGAGCTAGTAGTAATCTGGGCTTCTTCTAGCAGAGGTTCAGGCACCTTGTACGTCAGGCACCCCTCCTAAGATACTCCCTATGCAGTACCCATACACCGCCCCACTCGGCTGCCAGTATCGCGGATCCTCTCCAGAGGTCCCTGGGACTCAGTTAACCAGAGCACCCCCTTTAGGCATCCCAACTACCCGCCTCTGGGCGACTTAGAACAGCAATAGCCCTTGTCTCCAAACCATTCACCCGATAGGGCAGTCTAAAGCATAGTTCCATGGCAGGGAAATTGGTCCCTGGTTATGGTATGCCGGGGTCTCCTGGACACCAGACCTAGCCTCCCTCCTTCATTAGCACTTGTTCTGGAAGCGTACCTTATTACTTCCAGCTTTGTGAAAGCATGCCCTGTTACAGATCTCAGCAGCGCCTCCAAATATGACGGTGTTTCCGGTACCGGTAGAGGCTGTCCTGCTAGTCCGGTTACCGCCCTCCATTGGTTAGATGGCAAGGGTTAAAGGGATTAGCTTTGTGCGGCAGGCAGAAGCTGTTGACTGAAGAAATTCTTCAAAAAGTTGTTGGTTGCTTTGGCTTGGTTTCTTGGCTCAGGTCGCACCAGAGCATATGGAACCAGGCCCGTCACACAGACAGGGATTTAATTCCACTACTCCACTCAGAGTCCTGCTGTAAGCCGGACCCAGGAACTTTGTCTCCCGCAAGAGACTCTCATAACACCCCGGTATACAGATCCATTCCCCTCAAGAACTGGATGCAGACACAGATTGAGCTGTTCTAAGACACACACAGGTTGGGGGTTTCCGTTATTTCTCAAACTTCAGAGAGATGCCAGAATGTCTGCACGCATCAAAGGGTTTGTTCTGACCTCTTTTGACATGGCAGAGTGTGACGGTAAAGAGGTAGCCTGGCTCACTCAAGAAGGTTAAGCCCGTTTGGTTACCTCTGATCCATGTTTTGGGGTTCAGGAGTGTCAGCGTTTGGTTCCAACTGTTGTAAAAGCATTGCTTGTAATTATGCGACAATAAAGAATGTTTGTGTTTTTACCTTTCCAGGGATGCCAGCAAGCCGGAATTGCTGTGGTATGAGTTTCAGGGAGGGGCTTTGCGGAGAAAGTGTTGTCAGATTGTGTCTATCTAGTCAGGGCCCAGAGTTGCTGGTTCCCCTAAAAATATACCCAGGAATCGGATACCTTGCTGCATGTAGACACATTTTCTCAGTAATATCTCCCCTTGAAAACGCTTGCGCGACTCGCCACTAGGGATCCCTGCTTCAGCACAGACCAGAAAGGTAAAAGGGGCACAGGGATCTGAGGTGTCCCTGAGCCAGTCAAGGGATCCCTAGGTAATGGGAATACCCAGTTAATGCCCAGGTCACCAGAACCAGTATAGGGGTTCTGAGGGTACTCCAATCATCTACAAGGTTGTGAGGGGACTTTTAAAAGTCCAGTCCTAAGTTTATTGTATAGAGTGTGGGGAATATGGCTAGTAAGAAATAACGTGCAGCTTCTTATTCTATTTACCATAACCAAAAGACTTCGAATATTTTTAAAGTGTATATTTTATGGAACAGTGTGTTTTAGAACATATCTGTTTGTGCACAGAGATGAGCTGGGATTTTCAGGGCCAGTGTTCTGAGTGAGCCAGTTGGCTACCAACTTGGGTGTCACTGTGTCTACTCATACAGTGGAGATGAAAGCCACAGAGGATGTGTCTGAGGTGTCAAGACCATTTGGACAGGAAGGAAGGACAAGTATCTACGTCCTGAGATCAATGGACGCTATTTGCATGTCCATTTGCCCCACCAGACTGTCAGGAGCCTGTCACCGCGGGGGGCATTGAGTGAACCAGGGTCAGAGGTGCCAAATTGCCCATGCCCCTTGGTTCATTCAGATTTCCAGGTAACCCTGTTGTGTCTACCAGCTTGTCTGATTGGTAACAGAGAAATTTCTCACGCTTTGGATTGGGCTATAGTATTTTCTTAATGAAAGTCAGAGGTATTATAACCCCTTGCGCCCATTAAATAGAGTGGTTTTTCAGTGTTCTCCAAGGTCTCTCAAAGTTTTCTAAGATTCTAAGCACCAAGTGAATTCCAGCCCTTTGGAGAGAGGGGAGCTGTGGCGTTTGGAACTCCAGGTTGATTTCAGTTCCAAGACTTTTTCGGGTAAGATTTGGATTGATAAGCCCCTACACCTAGGAAAGTATAGTTTTTCAACCCCAATTCCCAAGTAAGTATGTATTTTTGCTGTAGTTTGTGTAACATTGTGTGTTTGCCTTTTCCTGTGAAAAAATGTACAATTTATTTCATTAGCTCGTTTTGCTCAATGCATGATCCTGCTAAAAAAGTGTCTCCCCTGACACTGTGTTAGGTGCGAATTGCTGACACTCTATTCCCTTGGAGTGTTATATTATACCCAAGCCTTTTCCTGCTGACAAGCTGGAAGGTGTGAGAAGTAGCAACCCAGAGATACCATGACACCCCACGTCACACTCCCCCTCCAACTCCCGTGAATATGGCTGCGCGGCGTTGCCATGACAATGGGACGCTACATGACGTCGAGTTGCCATGGCAACGTGACACCGCATGACGCCACTTAGCATCCGTTGTCATGGCAACGCTGCGTCATTTGACGCCACACACTTATTTTCATGGGGAGACACAGGACTTGCCGGAAAATGCCGGGAGACACTGTACCACGCTGCCGGTAAGCACTCGACAGCGGGCAAAATGCAGTTGCCCCAGGTGAGGGGGCGAGTGCATTTGTCGATATATATATATATATATATAATCAAAAAATAAATAGATGATACCGTTCTGTGGCTAACGAAATGCTTTTATTTGTGCGAGCTTTCGAGATACACTGATCTCTTCTTCCGGCGATGTTACAATGAATGAAGCAAGGATAACTTGAAAACAGTGTCTCTTGGAATGTTATCTGTGCTTGTCCTTCCCCCGTGTGGATGTGTTTTATGGCTAGAGGTGTCAAAGGGTAACTGAAAGCAAGTGAAGAAAGAGTGTGTATGTGTATCAGTGTGAATAAAAATGAATGGAGAGCCCACAGTATAAACAGTGCTCTACACAAGGTGTGTGTGAAGTGAGAGGGATATAAATGGTGTGGGTGGGTGTGGAAATGTGAGAGTTTGTAGCACAACTAAAAGTGGGTGTGGATACTATGTGGTCCCTATTGGTGTATATGGATGGAGAAATAAGGAGTATTAGTATGTGTGAGAGACAGCTGTGTGTGCTACAAACTCTCACATTTCCACACCCACCCACACCCATTTCTATCACTATCAATCCACACACACCTGGTGTAGAGCACTGTTTATTATGTGGGCTCTCCATTCATTTTTATTCACACTGTATACACATACACACTCTTTTTCACTTGCTTTCAGTTACCCTTTGACACTCTAGCCATAAACACATCCACACGGGGGGAAGGACAAGCACAGATAACATTCCAAGAGACACTGGTTTCAAGTTTATCCTTGCTTCATTTATTGTAACATCGGGAAGAAGAGAGATCAGTGTATCTCGAAAGCTCGCACAAATTAAAGCATTTCGTTAGCCACAGAAAGGTACATCTATTTATTTTTTGATTTGAAGCTCGGCTAACACGGTTACGATACCTCACATGTATATATATATATAGATATACATATACTCACCCCCACACAAACACACAACACACACACACACACACACACACACTCTGCGCGTGCGTCAAATACAAATATCACTTGTGAGCACATTCACATGTCCCAGACTGCATGCAACCCTGCTTTTCCCTATTATCTCTTAGCATACAATGCTTCCACTGACATGCAAATGAGCACACAGGGTCACCTTTTACTTCATGTTCATTTTAACCTATGCCTGCCACATTACACAGCTTTTCAGCACATTTTGGGTTAAAAGGTGCATAGCCAGTAACCCTACTCACAGACCGCTATTTTGCCCTTTTGAGGCTCTTCAGTGTGAAACTGGTTATATTGGCTTTGTAATGGTAAGTTGGAATAGCTTTCAACCACACATTATATAAGTTATGGTGGGTGAAAAAGGCAACAAGAAACCTCCACCGTATTGCATATAACAAATAAAAAGATCACATGTGAATGTGCTCACAAGTGATCTTTTTAGTTGCTATATGCAATACGGTGGATGTTTCTTGTTGCCTCTTTCACCCACCATAACTTAAAACGTGATGGTAAACCCTAAAGTCTTGAAAATGCAAAGCTAGCAGTACAACCAACTTCACACTGATGATTCCCATTAAGGTTGAAACATGTCTGTGAATGGTTTCTCTGGCTTTACATCTGATTCCCATGCTGTGCTTTTAAAGCTGAGTGAACAGCAAGCATTAGCTTATATGGGCTCCATGTACAGCTGCGGCTGCCTTTATCCTAATGCGGCCGTATCGGCGCAACTCTGATAACCGCGGGCAGATGCAGTATTTTTTTTTTCTGGAATATGTTCCGGTATTTTAGCGCTCGTAGCTCGTAATATTAGCATTTTATTAGCGCTGTCTGCAATACCGTCTAAAAACTCAGGGGGGCGTTCGCGAGCTGTTGTCTTCAAAGTCTAATACTTTAGCAGTTCAACCTACAGTACGTCAGTACACAGTCTGCGTGTGCAGTAATTGTAAATTTGCATATTTATACATGCATGTGCAGTGCTGTACAGTATGTCTCATTTGAACATTGTTGAAACGCATAGGCATGTACTGTAACAGTATCACATTTCGGCATATACAGCGCTCCCCTCGCTCGCCCCCGCACACACACAGTCTAATTTACTGCACTGCAGTATTTCAACTTCTTATCTTATCAACAGTACAGTACACCTCTCCCATACCATTCCTTTGAATATGTGTCTTTCTGGTTTCAATCACATTCCTGCTTGCTAGCTGATGATTACTGCGCATGCGTCTATAACTTCACCAATGCTTGCTTGCGAATTTCAAGAGTGAGTAACCAAAAAAAAAATATTTTTTTTTTCTCGTCATTTTCTATTTTTATTTTCTCCACAAGCCTGCCTAAACCATCTTGATATTACGATATTCAATCTGTGCTGTAGCTTTTGACTGCGACACTGTGCATTTGACTGCACATGGTTGATTTGTGTGGTTTTTATGTGTTTGGGGGTGTGGGGATCAAATTATTATGATGACCTGCCTGTTGAAAATATGTCATGTTTTAACACATACAGCTAATCCTTCATGCAGTTTTCTAAACCCCCCCCCCCCCCCCCCCGCAGGCACACACCCGGGCTCGCTCAAGATTACAACCTCTTATCGACCCTCTCCAGAATCATTCCGTTTTAAAGCTTGTCATTGTGCTTTTCAACCTCTCTCACACCATTCGTTAATTTTCCTATTGTTGTTTCCCTTATGTTAATCTGATTATGTAACCATATTTCAAAAAGTTAACCAATTATTAAAACTGTATGTCTTCTTGAGAATCCCCCCCCACACCATTCAGTGAATTTAAAGTCAAGAAATAAAAGCTTAATGTAATTAAATATGTATTTTATTTTATCAGGAAAGAAAAATACAAATATCATTGAGAGAGGGGGGGGGATGAAGGATTGAGGGCCGGTGGATATCAGGAATAATGCCACATTGATAATATAAAAACAGTAATACAAATTTTCCGTCTTATCTTCTTCCTCATTCTGTGTAGTTCATTGAGAGGGGAGGTTTTTTGTGTAAATCATGACGCAGTTTAGATCCACTTAACTGTCACACACAATAAACAAACTTTATACCATGATACCGCCGCCCCTTCATAGTCCCATCCTTTTTTTCTGAAAAGACAAGAAAATACAAAATGAGTGCAGTTGTTGCATACTGTAGGTTATTGCATTGTGTCGTATACAGTAGCTACTCCATATTGACTACAGAATGCAGATAGTACTGTCAAACTAGTCTGATATGACTGACTACTGTATACTGTAGCTACTGTTAATTGCTTTGTACCAGTGGCTAGTGCTGCTCTCCTCAGGAAGAAAATCTTTTGCCATACTTACCTATATCATACTTACTTACCAGTACACCATACGACAGTGACAGTACTATAACCATACTACCTTCCTGATGCTTGCCCATTACGCGCGATCACATAGGGCAACACAGTCTGCAATATGGTCAATATTATTTATGTCAATCGTTCCACTGGGATTATCGTTCCAAAACCTCATTATGCCCGTTGCCCAACTCATCTTCTTTTTGATGGTTTCATCGATTCGTTTCTCGGATATGGTCCTTCAGCTGATGCCAGACATTCTCGATGATGAAGTCTGGCGATCTGTTCATTGGAGTGGGGGGAAAAAGGACTGGGTTAAGAGATACAGTACACGTAAAAACAGTGGGAAAAAATGAGACACGTACGGTTACCCGCACTTACTCCTCTGCGGCTGCTTCTCTCCAGTTGAGTACCACCGCCACTCAAGAATATGCGCTGTTGTACGCGTGGTGCTTCGGATCGTTGTCCCTGGTTAGAAACGGTGACCATCTTGGAACTCACTGTGATGTATTGCCAACAATCTCAGGCACAATTGCTTCTTGGAAAAAAGCTTTATTTTTCATATTCCTATACACAGAAAATAAAAGTGCTCAAAAACTGTCACACTAGTACAGTAACAGTGCATACAGCAAGCGTGTGAACTTATTTTAACTCCAAAGATGACGATGCCATCCCTGGTCCACCCTAGAGGAGTCACCGCCACATGCATCTTCACTGGGTGTGTTTGGGACGCGAACTAGATATGCGACCTTATTTGTGGAACTTCAAAAGTGCAAATTCTCTCTCCAGCGATACGTAGCTCGTCAGTGAAGATGCAATCCGTGGAATTCTCCACTGTCGATCCCTGCCTGGGTCTGGACACTCTTTGATCTTGTTACAACGCCCCTTATCATATGGTACGCTCTGTAATGACAGGAATAATCTTTACGGTACGTTACAGTTTTCTTAACACACTTTAACCTCCGTTACTGTCCAGTACTAACCTCACGCACGTTCCATATTTTCCTCCAATTCTCGTCTCATCTTCTTTATGCTGGTCTCGTATACATGAGATTGGATATTTGCAAGCAGAGTGTATTTGACCCTTAAGGCCTCTTCTCATCATTCTCCTCCTTATTTTTGTCGACCAGAAGAGTTGTCTCCCCAATGACGAAAGTGGAGAGAAGAGATCCCTAGTGGTGGCACTAAAAGAGTACACCTACCCTAATTAGAATTATTTTTATTATAAACCTGCATTAAAAAACTGTTTGGAGAAATCCCATAACACAAAAACAAATAATTGAGTGCCCCCTATTACCAGTTAACGGTGACACATACTAGTGGTACGTGCTGACGTCACCGACGTTGACGTCGGCTCATCGTGAGGTGTGGGCTATACTTTGTCTGAGATGCTTCGTAAGACTCGTGCGGCGTGGGCAGCACAAGCATCGCACCAGGTTTAGTCTCTCTCATACTATCTACATTTGTGTATACCCAACTAACATTAGACAGTTGAATGCACGCTCTGTTGCTTAAAAGTGCCGTATGGCTGTTCATCTCAGCCATTCTACGACCGCCTTATTTGCATTCAGCAGACAGCCTGCATCTAACTGCTTATTACTCCTACTCCAGAAGATTTTTGATAGAGACCACACAGATCATATGGTTCACTGAAGGCTTAATTAAAGTATATATATAAAACCCCTCTATTAAACACCCTTCCACACCCTCTTCCGTCCTTTAATTATTTTCTGTTTGTTTGTGTATGGTGCTTTTTCCAAACTATTTATTTTTAAAAATCAGTTTAATAATAAAATCTAATTTTTAATTAGGGTGTACTCTCTTTAGTGCCACACAATAGGGATTCTTTCCTCTCCACTTGCCTTTATATAATTCGCACCCCCGTTGAGCACCAAGCCTCCTTCCACCCTGTGTTGGTATATTTGTCCCTCCCAGTGGTTTTGAGCAGAGTTAAATTCTGCACTTTCTCACCTGGCTGCAGATCCTGTTTGTTTGTCTCTCCCTTGTTAACGCCGGTGCTGCCCGCCATACGCATGACCCGTCCCTGTGCTGGATGTTGGACGTAGGACACTCACCCCCCCGCATCAAGGGACGCTGTCCGGATTGTTGTGTTATGTTGCCAGGCCGGTATAGTAATGAAGACATACTTGCCGGTACCGGTAGAGAGGATTAGTATATTTGCCGTTGCCAAGATCAGGGGATTGGAGGTTGTGGATGGTCGAAGGTAACAAGCGTGTTTACAGAGACGCCAAAACACGAAGTCCGTAGAGAGAGCCGAAGTCGAGAGCCAGAAGGGGTAGTCGTCCAATCCGCGTCAATACCTGAGGGTCACTGAGAGAGTTACCAATGCTTCCATACAGAACTATGTCGAGCGACGAGTGATGGAAACACAGGCATAATAAAGCTGGACGGCCCATGGAAGATGGTGCAGGCCTGGAGGACTGCAAATGTCCTCCTGATAGGAGGGAGGTGTTACAGCCCAGCTGAGTGTAGTTATTTGATTTGCATGGACTGTGTGATGTCTTGGGGGACGCCGCCTCACTGCAGAGCAATTAAAAGTGCTCTGTTGGCGTGTGCTCTGTAAGCTGGGAATGCATGCACATAACGTCTGGAGATGGCGTGCGTGTGCGCGTGGATTCGGTGACTGACCACATATGCGCATGGGGTCAGAGACAGATGCACGTGTGCCGATAGAGCGCAGAGCTGGGGACACACCCAGAGCGCGGTTCAACAAGCACCTCTTCGTGTTGGTGCAATCCTGTGATGGCGAGGAGCCAGAGTGCCAGTGGCAGACAACGGAGGTATTTGGGAATTGGCGCTGCAGACGCTTGGACGCCTGAGTACCACGGGAGGTGAGTAATGGGTCCGCTGACGGCGCTTAGACACACAGATTCCTTACAGTACCCCCCTCTTCAGGAACGGCCTCGGGACGGTCCTTTAAATGTTTGTTTTGGAAACTTCTCTTCCTGAAAGTCCTTCAGAAACCGGGGCGTGGATATCACGAAGTGGAACCCAAGACCTTTCTCTTCTGGGCCGAACCCTTCCAGTGCAACGAGGAACTGCATTTGACCCCTGGATTGCGAGAAATCGAGCAGGGGACTAGACCTCATATTCTTCCCTTTCTGGGTAATAACCGGATTCAGGCCTACGGTTTGGTTGGGGAAAAAAATGACTGGATACAAGGCTTAAGTAGAGATGTGTGAAACACGTTTGGTATCTTATTCGTCGGGAAGTTTAAGCCGGAATGCTACCGGATTAATCTGTTCATTTATCGAAAAGGGCCCAGGAACCTCGGCGCCATTTTTTTTGGGGAAGGTACCCTTCAAATAAATGTTTCTTGAGGACAGCCTACCATATCCCCTGGCTTGTATCTGGGTGCCGGACGCGTCTGGCGAATCTGCCTGATGTTTGGCCCTTTGGAGAGGCGGTAAAGAGCAGACTGAATCTGGACCATGCTGATTGCAGAAGTGACACGTCATCTACAGCCGGGACCCGAAGGAATGTTGAGACGGAAGACCTGGGGGATAAAAACCGTAATTGATGAAAAATGGCGACTCTCGGGGTGACTCGTTGTACGGAGTTAAAAGCATATTCGGCCCATGGCAAAAGTTTTGCCCAATCATCCTGATAATTGGAAATGAAACACCTCAGGTATTTTTCCGGGACTGATTGACCCTTTCTGTTTGACCATTGGACTGGGATGGTAATCTGAGGAAAAAGAAGAAGAGATCCCTAGTCTTTTGGTAAAAGTTCTCCAAAATCTGGATACAACTGTGATCCTCTGTCAGACACGATGGACGAAGGAATACCATGAATGCGAAAGATGTGATCAGTGAAGATATCAGCAGGCGGGTGAGGTGGGAAGTCCTTTGAGGGATAAAGTGGACCATCTTAGAAAAAACGATCCACCACCACTAAAATCGTATTCATCCATTTGGACCTTGGCAACTCCACAATAAAATCCATTGATATGTGTGACCATGGACGTTCTGGGATGGGCAGAGGAGGGAGAAGACCGTGAGCCTTTGATGAATTGTCTTGTTTTGCGCACAGACCGAACAAGCGTGCGTATATTCGAAAATGTCTTTGGACATCTTGGGCCACCAAAAGTTGCGACGTATAGGTCCAAAGTCTTTTTGTAGCCAGGATGATCAGCGCTCTCGAGGCATGTCCCCAATCCAACTCGGGTATGAAATTAGGTCTCACAGAAAGCTTGCCCTTGGGGACCTTCAGGTTCTTTGGAATGGACCTTTGAGACTTGACGATCTTGTCAAAGCTTCTGAGGAATTGCGGCGAAACTCTCTCGTGAGGTAAATATGGTCTCCATGGAATCTTCTGGTCTATCTTCGGAAGAAATGTTGTCTTGAGAGAGCATCGGCTTTGACATTTTTAGTCCCAGGAATATATGACAGTTGGAAATTAAATCTGGAAAAGAACAAAGACCAGCGGGCTTGCCGTGGACCCCAGACGGCGAGCGTTCTCTATATATAATAAATTCTTATGGTCTGTGAGGATGGTGAATGGTTCCTCGACCCTTCCAGGAGATGCAGGCATCCTCCTCTCTTGAAGTGCCATTTTAACGGCAGATAACTCTCTGTTCCCCCGTCGTAGTTCCTCTCTGCGAGGTAAATTTCTTTGAAAAGAATGGCAGGGATGCAATTTTTCTTGGGTGAAGGTCTCTGGGATAGAATGGCACCGTGCCAGAATCAGAAGCGTCCACCTCCAACCACGAAAGGGAGATCAGTGTTGGGTGATGGAGAACCGGTGGCGGACACAAAGCGTCCTCAAGTGTGTTGAAGGCGGTATTGGCCTCTGGTGACCAAACCACGGATCGGCCCCTTCTTCTTCGTAAGGGCTGTGATAGTGGCAACATTCTGGAGAAATCTCGGATAAACTTGCGGTATTTATTCGCAAATCCCAGAAGCGCTGGACGGATTTAAGAGAGTCGGGTCTAGGCCAGTTAGTAACAGCTTTTAATTGTCCGGATCCATCATGAAACCATCGCTGGAATAATGTAGCCTAGAAACTGGTCGAAGTCTGATGGAAGGTACATTTCTCCATCTTGGCATATAAGCGATGTTCACGAAGGCGAGAGGATTACTTAAGATGTATGAAGATGTGGTCCTGTAAATTCTTTAAAAAATCAGGATATCATCCAGATAACTATGACAAGTCGTTGAGTACTTTACGGAAGACATCGTTAATGAAATCTTGAAAAACGGTCGGAGTTACACAATCCGAAAGGCATCACAAGTTTCGTAGTGGCCACTACGCGTTGAAGGCCGTTTTCCATTCGTCTCCTGACGTATGCGTACAAGTATAATCCCCCTGAGGTCCACCTTGGAGAAGACTTTGGCACCTTGCAACCTATCAAAGTTCAGTGATAAGGGGAGTGGGTAGCGATTCTTTACGGTGATGCGGTTAAGCCCTCGATTCAATACAAGGTCTTAAATTTTCCACCTCTTCTTTACGAAGAAGACCCTGCTCCAGCTGGTGATAGATGGACGAATAAAACCTTTCTTCAGTTCTCTCTGGATGTACTCGTCCATAGCCTTAGTTTCGGGAGAGACAGAGATAAGTCTTGGACTTAGGTATGTGTACCCAGGAAATCAGGTCAATAGGACAGTCATATGACCTGTGTGGGGGTAGAAGGTCAGATTGCCCTTATTAAATACGTCCAGAAACTGGTGGTAAACTAGGGAGGTTCGTCTCAGGAACGGTGGTATTTCTAGGAGTCCTCTGTGGTTTGCCTGACCTTGGTTCCCAAGTGATGGGGTTGGTGGATGTCCAATCGATCCGTGGGTTTGTGTAGTTGTAACCATGGCAAACCTAGGGTTATGGTGTTCCCGGAGCCTGAATTACATCGAGGGTCACGTGTTTCCTTATATTATCAGAGGAAAGTACAACCGGAACCGTCTCTAATGATAAATGCGGCGTGAGTGGATGCCCATCAATTCCCACCAAGGCGATGGGGATCTTTTTCACCACGAACGGTATGTGATAGTGTTGGCGACACTCTTGATCCACGAAATTGCCTCCGGCTCCAGAGTCTATGAAGGCTACTGTGGAGCCGCGGACTTATGGCCTGAGAGGCCACGGGTATAGTGAGTTTCTTAGGGAATCCTTTTGGGGAAGGGGACGAGGAGCCATAACACCCACGAAGAGCCCCTTCATACTCACTGGGTGTTCCCTTTTCCAGAGATGGAGGACATTCTTGGGTCCGATGTTTTTGCAGGTCCGCAATAATGGCACAATTCCCCGGCGCGGCGGAATTGCCGTATTGGTGTGGCGAACCCGTTGAACCCCCAACTGCATCGGTTCGGACGAGTCCAAGAAGGACGAGCGGTGAAGTGGACCTGGGGACTGTAGTAGTGCTGAGAAGAAGAGAGACGAAGGGGTTACCGGGCGAAGTGCGCTGGCGCTCCGTGCGGCGTACCTGAATACGTTGGTCCACTCTAATCGCCAGAGTGATGAGATCCTTCAAAAGACCTGGCCTGGGTTAGAGCAAGTACACCTTGATGCTGTCTGACAGTCCTTGCCAGAATACGGCGACGTAGCCTCCTGTTCCCAGTTGGTCTCTGCTGCAAGGGTCCGGAACTCTATGGCGTATTCAGTTCACCAGTCTTTCGCCCTTGAGTAACCTGTAAAAGAGAAGAAGACGCCCACCTCCCGACGTGCGGGGGAATCAAACACTTGCCTGAATTCCGCCTTGAAGGCTGAGTAATTCTGGGTAAGGTCATCTCGCCGCTCCAGATGGGGGAGGCCCAAGCCAGTGCGCTACCCGTCAACAGATAAAACGTAGGCCACCTTCTTTCGGCCAGTAAAACTGGTGGGGCCATTTCAAATTGTACCTCACATTGATTAATGAACCCCGAAAATCTTGAGATTCACCTGCTTACGGTTTGGGTTAGGAATCCACATATCTAATTCAGCTGCTCGCGTCTTTGGGCTCGACATCATGTTACGCCGGTCTGCCCGCAGACCAGACCCGTCCCCTGTGCTGAGGTGGGACGTAGGGATACACCGCACCCGCAGCAAAGGGAGCGCGTCCGGAGTGTGGGTTGTTAGTGTTGCCAGGCCAGGTATAGTATGAAGACAATACTTGCCGTACCTTCGGTAGTAGAGGAGGAGTAGTATTTGCCTTTGCCAAGATCAGGGATTGGAGAGTTGCTGTGTCGAAGGTACAAGCCGTGTACAGAGACGCCAGAAGTCACGAAGTCCAGGTAGACCGAAGTCGAGAGCCAGAGGGGGTAGTCGTCCAATCCGCGTCAATACCTGAGGGTCACTGAGAGAGTATACCAATGCTTCCATAGACTATGTCGAGCGACGATGATGGGAAGCACAGGCATAATAAAGCTGGACAGGCCAATGGGAAAGGGGCAGTGCCTGGAGGACTCAAAGAGTCCTCCTGATAGGGGGAGGTGTTACAAGCCCAGCTGAGTGTGTTTTATTGATTTGCTGGGACTGTGTGATGCTTGGGGGTGACGCCTCGCTGCAGAAGCAGTGGTTAAAAGTGCTCTGTAAGGCCTTGGACCCTCTGCGCTCGTTGGCGCGGGCGGCAATGTAGCGAGTTCCCCACCAGCAGGGGAATCCTCGCGAGCCGGTCCCGGTCCCCCCTGGCGGCACAGCTGACTACACGCTGTGGCGTGTCAGCCGCTAGGAGACACAAGAGAATGGTGTTTCCTAGCTTCGACGCGTCACGTGGTGTGGCTGTGAGCCAATGGGGAGGGGAGGCTGCGGGAGGAGGAGAGGCTTCGGGGAGCGGGGAGGAGTGTGGAGTGAAAGCAGCGTGAGTGCCTGTCTGTGTGTGTGTCTGAGTGCGTGCGTGCCTGTCTGTGTGTGTGTGTGTGTGTGTGTATGTGTGTGTATGAGTGCGTGAGTGCCTGTCTGTGTGTGTGTGTGTGTGTGTGTGTGTGTGTGTGTGTATGTATGTATGTATGAGTGCCTGCGTGTGTGTGTTTTTTTTACTTACCTGCAGCCCATGGCAGCCCGTGGAGGGAGGGGGGGGAAGAGTAGCGGGTCCCTCTGCTCAAGCCACGCCCCCCCCTCCCTGTCAATCCTCCCACTCCCGCCCACCTCCCGCTCCGGCCCCCCACGTCATGGCCGCGCCCCCTCACGTCATGGCCGCACCCCCCCCCCCCGACCCGTTTGGCCACGCCCCCCGCTACTACTGAAGTTTCCTGTAGACCGCAGATCGCGGTATGTCCTTAGCACCCACACTATAATCCGCGATTGGGTGGGGGAATATCCGTTACATTAACATGATTTGTATCACACAGGAGCAGTTTGTCTCCTCGTCACAGCGGAGCTGCCGCTCCAGCCAAGCTCAGGAGACGGAGAACGGGCGAGGACTTTAGGGTCCGTCCCTCAGCTGGAGCCCCTAGAACAGCTCAGCAGGCTGGAGGCGCAGGCTGTAGGGCCGGGCTGGCCTATGCCCAATTAACGCTGGTAAAAGGCTGGGCGCCAGCTTTAGGGCTGGGCCTAAGCTGACCCTAGGGGCGGGAGGGGGAGGGAAGCAGCCCAACATCGGCTGAATGAGGATCTCCCCCTCCCATCTTACAGTGCTTTGGGCGGGGGGAGGGAGCGCGGCCAATTGCTGGCCGCTGGGCAAGGACCCCTCCCCCCCATTCACATGCTTCGGGCGGGGGGAGGGAGCGTGGCCAATTGCTGGCCGCTGGGCAAGGATCTCACCACCATTCGCATGGATCATGCTGGGCTGGCGGGCAGGCTGATTTTAACAGCGGGTGTTAAACTAAAGCGGTGACCTTTTCTTCCAAACTTGTGTGGTGTTACGTTATTTGGTTTAGCGTTACAAAGGGCGGCGCTTAAAGCCTTTATTCAAGGAGTCTAGCGCAAATGGGACGTTTATGTTTATATATATATATAACATACAGTATATATGAGCACACACCCTATATATATATAGTAGGGTGTGTGCTCAGATAACAGAATGGAAACTGATATTATAAGGAAATATCAGCAAGAAAATTGGCAATTAATACCACAAATGTGAAAAAAAACAGGGAACATTACAACACCCTCATACATAGAGATAGGCCAGGTTCCCGCTGGCTACTGCAGAGCCCACTGTGGCGACGCTGCAGGGACAAGAGCTGCCCCACAATGGTGCCAGGCCCGCTGCGAGGGGAGGGCGCCGCACTGCACCGACAGAAACTCCTGCTCCTGCTACGCCCCCCCCCCGCGGTTCAGCCAATGAGGGCTAACCTGCTGGGTGATGTCATGGCCCCCCCCAGTCACGCCCCCCCCCCTGTTTTTCCCCCTGCAGCTCACTGCAGACCGGGGGACTCGACTCGCAGGCGCGCGTGCAGCACAGGCAGCGTGGACGTAGCCATACACAGAAATATATGCAGCATGAAAACAATCTGGTACAATCCCAATTTTAAACAGTCCTTGTATTTGGTATAAATACCAGCCTTTGTAGTGTGATAAAAGCCACCTAACTCCTAGGTTCCATCTGATTACTGCCTCCAGATGGGACTCAAGTAGATTAAAAGAGGGGTAGGGTGTGACACTCAGATAACAGAATGAAAACTGATATTGTAAGGTAATAGCTAGAAAATAATTAGCAATTAATGCCTGAAAGCTTTACTTTTTTAATTTGGTAGGAATCACTTCACTCAACCTAGGGATTTGGACAGCACTGGTTTAGCACTCTCCGAAACACAGACAAATACGAGCTCGGGAAGAGAAGAGTCAGACAACAGGTCTGCTTCCACACTTCAAAGTTTATTCAGTTGTGCCTCAACATTTATACAGAAAACCAAGGGCATGTTAATACATAATATATCATGTTTAACAATGAGAAATAACAAGTTTCTGTAGAGGTTATGTATCTGTGTCTTTGGACAAAGCATTAGTAAATCATTACATCTTGCTTGTGTTTGGCCGGCAGTTTCTACTTCTACATTACAAAGAGAAATACAGGGAATGTCTATCAAGAGCATGCAGTTGTATTGTTTGGGACATGTTACTGCTCTTGTGCTATTGTATAAAAGACAAACTGAAAACAACAGAAGTAAATAAAGATTACAACTAGCATAGTGAGTTAATTCTCTCAGTACTGGAACAGCTCATATAAGAAAGATAAAGCTAGCAGATTATATTCACCCTTTCAATCCCTGAGATTTGTAGAGTTGACATATAATTTTAACCCCTTCAATTCCCTCCTTTTGTTCTAAAAGAACAACCATTTAACCAAACCCATTTATTCTTCTGCTCACCACTCAGGAGAGGAAAAACTCCCGGGGGAGAAACCTCCAAGAGACCATGGGCGTGCAGAAACCTCTCTCTTACTAGGTATCTCGTGTGACGATTAGAGATTAATATATGGGTGGTCTGAGAGAACCGCAAAGGTTGGCATCTCTCCCTTTTGTGTCACCCAGAATATTCTGTACAATTGAACATACAACTGGTGGGTGTAACATTTATATATGTGTTTGTCTCCGTGTGTTGCATATAACAGGCAGTTAGTCCCGCAATTAGTCCCCGGATTATAGCTATTATAATAGATAACCACATGGCAAGTATTAGGAGCTTGCTGACGGGTCCAGGATGGGTGGACCACGGAAACCAATTGGTGCGGTCTTCACACGGCTTGCGTGTATCCATGTTGGGCTGTCTTCTGTCAAGATTGCAGTACGGGTGACGGCGATGATGGTGGTTGGTTTGCCGAAGGGAAGATCCAGAGTCTTGTTTTTGAACAGTTGCTTGACCAGGACCGTGTCACCTGGTTTGAAAGGGTGTGTTGGCGTACCTGTGGAACAAGGAAGATACATAGATACATCACCATAGATGTCATTCAACTTTTCAACAAGGTGTATTACATATTCCTGTATTATACAATTCATGTCGCCCTTTGTTTTTGGTACACCATGAGTCTTTGTCCATGCATTAAGAGTCATAATATCAGGGGGTTTAGTAATCAACTGGTCACCCACAGTTATAAATGGCATTGTAACAACAGTGTAAACCTGGGCTGAAGGTGCCACATAATTGGCTATGGTTTGTAAGAGACCTCTAGGACTACTCATGGTCCACGACTTATCACTGCTCTTTTGAGGGCTTAATATTCCACTTATATCTAATATTGTTCTTTGGGTTGGGACCAAACCACAACCAGTCAGGATCCCCTTGACAAGTGCCTCTGAGCATCAACATATGAAAATCATCAAAGGCACCGTCTCTTGGAAACGGACTAGTGGAACCCATTGCTTCGGCCCACCCAGACAAATTGTCCACAAACGGATCATCATAATAATCTCCGACAATCTGTACAACAAATTCTTTGGGGCTTTGACCTGGTTTTAGTCTACAAACGGTGACCTGTCCTACAGATGAGACCCTGTGTGCCGACCAGATGAGGACTACAGCGTCTCACAGATAAGCTTATTACCTGTGTATTCTTGTGAGTGCGTGTTTATCTTTTCTGTAATCATTATCCCTTGTAGTACAGACTACACTATTGGTTTCTTTTGTTTTGCACTTCCGTCACAGATTATATATATATATATATATATATATATATATATATATAAATATATATATATATATATGAGAAAAAGAAGCGCAAGCTCCATAGCGTGATACTGTATGGGGCATATAATGATGTATAAAAAAGGCCTCTTGGACTTGGATTTACAAGAGGACAAATATAAACAGCATTTATGAGATAAGATCTCAATAGGGGTGACGTCACTATCAGGGTATACAGCTGTCCGTTCGCCAGCAGGAGAATAATCACCAGTCTGATGTATAATGGAGGTAGGAAGGCATGCACACTGCCAGTGTCATGATAACTGGGAGGCACCTGGGAGCTCAACCGTAGAGAGTTGCAAACACGGTCCTGAACAACTCCTCACCCACCGGACACCAGCGGTGCTGTGTCGAGGAGCTCCCTGCTTTCCCCCATTGGTAAAGTGTCCGTTAATCACCTGGAGGTACCAGCTACACCCGTGTCTGTGCTTCCGTGTTAGTGTGCGAACAGACCGGAGTGACGTCACTACGCACAACGTAGCGTCCTGATGCGTTTCGTCACAGGTAGTGACTTCATCAGAGGATGCCCACGTAGCTCCAGGAACGCCCTTAAATAGCCCACGTTGCTGGGCAACATGACAACAAACGCCCGAGGCTCAGCCCAAAACGCATGCTGCACTCAATCATGGCAATGAAGGGGAGTTTCTGTCACCAGTGGCTATAGGTTGCATAAAATACATACATGGACACTGATAAAAAATGGAATAACTGGATTCAGAGTGGTTCTGGAGAGGAGGGGGTGAGAGGATAAGGGGAGAGAGGATGAGGAGGGGTGCAACAATCTTGGAATTTGTGGGAGCAGCATTAAGATCAGTATTGCTCGCCATGTACAGTATGACTGCAGGTAAGTTATTTATAACTGATCTGACCATTACGTCATTGATATAAATTTCACTCAAAGCATGCACCAATTTGCACTAATTCATATTTTATTTCCTAAAAAAAAAATCCTCGGAAGGGCGCTCCCTCCCAAGACTCCTCCCCAGATTTTTTATGAAGCAGAATATAAATTGGTGAATACTTGGAGTGAAATTTAAAAAAAATTACGTAACAGTCAGGTCATTTAAAAATAACATTCTTCCTCACCAACGATTGTCGATCGCGTCGCACCTTTCACCATTTTGTCCAGTATTTTTGGACAAGCCACCTGGAAACCCTATTTGTATCTAAAGCCCTCTCCCGCCTTAAACCTTTCTCACTGACTGCCCCACACCTCTGGAATGCCCTTCCCCTCAACACCCGACTAGTACCCTCTCTATCCACCTTTAAGACACAACTGCTTAACAAAGGATATGAGTAGCTCCGTGGCGAATACTATACACCCCTTCTCTGTTTAGCAATATAATACTTGGATCTTTTGGGATTCTAATCTTGGTAATATTGAAAATCTGCTCTAATATCATATCCCAAAAACCGCTTTTTTATGTTACACTCCCACCAGATATGAAGCATCGTTCCTCTCCAGCACTGATTGGAAGTTCCTGGATAGCATTCTTTGATTTTTTGTGGTGTGTAATACCACCTGTACATTATCTTTATGCATTTTCTAAAATATTTGTTGATATCGAGGAAGAGCTGGCATTACTCCACATGTGTGTCAATTCGAGTGCAGAGTACTCCCTACCCAGCTCCTTTTCCCAAGCTAGTACAAACCCTGGCTTAGGTTCAATCTCGATTTCCAATAATGTTCTATAGATGTACAATATATTGAGCCCGCCTGCACCCAGCGAGACCAGCACTGTTTCGAAAGGATTCAACAACCTTTGTGTTATAATGTCAATATAATGTCAAATTTGCATATATTGCCATCTCTCCCCTTCTTTAAATTCAAATTGGTCCTGAAAGTCTTTAAAACATCTAATTTTACCCGTTTCAATTAGATCTCCTAGTCTAATTACACCCGCTTGACTCCACGTTTTAAATATTCTGGGGTCAAGCCCTGGGGGGAAATCAGTGTTCCCACATATTGGAGTAAGAGGGGATGGGAACGTGGAGATTCTCTCATCTTTAGAAATTTCATCCCATGCACATAATGCTGCACCAATAGTGGGGTGTTCATAAAGACCTTGAGTGCTATGTCTTCCTAAGCCATGGAGCCTTATTTGTTTCTATTTCTTTGCAATAATTATTTTCAACTTCCACCCAAAGTTTATTTTTAGTACAGTGAAACCATTCAAAAAGAGCAATCACTTGTGTAGCAAGATAATATTTGTTGATATTTGGTAGACCAAGTCCACCTTGTGACTTATGTCTTTGCAATGTTTTAGTATTGGTCCTTGACCTTTTAAATTCCCAAATAAATCTATTAATTTTACTCTGAATATATAATGTAATATATTGCTTGGAAACTTTCACAGGAATAGTCTGGAACAAATACATAAGCCTCGGCAGTATATTCATTTTAATACAGTTAATTCTACCTATCCACAAGATAATACTCTTATTCCACCTTTTTAAATCGTTTTCTATTGTTTTTGCTAATGGAGTATAATTGGCCTGGAACAGATCTTCTACTTTTGCCGTTATATTTGTACCTAAATATTTTATACTTCTATTCTTCCACTCGAAAGGGAAGTTTTCTTTGACTTGGGCCTCCAACCCTGCTGGAAGACTTATATTTAGAGCCTCCATTTCTGCTAAATTGATTTTAAAATTAAATGCTAGACCCAGGGTGGGCAACCCTGTCGCCAATCGCCACTTGTGGCGAATTGGCAGTCGAAGTGCGGCAAGCGTGACTCCCCCCGGCTCTCCCCAACAAGTGTCCCTCCCTGACAAGCGTGGCTCCCCCTGCCCTTCCCCGACAAGTGTCCCTCCCTGACAAGCGTGACTCCCCCCGCCCCTCCCTGACAAGCGTCCCTCCCTGACAAGCGTGACTCCCCCGCCCCTCCCCGACAAGCGTCCCTCCCTGACAAGCGTGACTCCCCCCGCCCCTCCCTGACAAGCGTCCCTCCCTGACAAGCGTGACTCCCCCAACTCCTCCCCGACAAGCGTGACTCCCCCCTCCCCGACAAGCGTGACTCCTCCAACTCCTCCCCGACAAGCGTGACTCCCCCCTCCCCGACAAGCGTGACTCCCCCGACCCTCCCTAACAAGCGCGAGTCCCCCCGCCCCTCCCTCCCCGGCAAGCGCTTGTTCAGCACTGCCATTCCTAACAGAGACACATACATGGCTGTAAGCTGTGTTTCTCCTCTCTCCGTGTACCATCGCCGCGAACGCCGCTTTGCAGCAACAGAGTGCAGTCACGGCTGAGAAAAGTCTCTGGTGCCAGCGTTCCAGTGCCATCACTAAACAGTAGGGCAATATATTAGGGTTTACCCTCTCCCTCCCTTCCTGTCTGACCACAGTTTACCATCAGACAAGGGATAGTCATTCGGCACCTACAGGTTCCCGCTGACACACCGGCAGTCAACAACATGTACCATGTGTTGTTACTATAGCCTCCTGCATTAGTATTTAAAGTGGCAGTAACATTATACTATAATATACCAAGCGTGATTCTGTGCAGGACAAGCTGAATGAGACAGCTGCACGCTGTGTAATTACCAGGCATGTTGACCTTCTCAAGATAGATGAGGTAGCAGAGCGCTCAAATGCCAGGTCAAATGATGATATAGTGCCAGAACCAACATCAAAGGAAATCCATATGCACAAATGTAAAGTAGTGGTAGTGCAGCTAACAATATGGGAACAGTCCTCCTGAAGACAGGTAGTGGGTAGTGCAAGATCACCCATGATCAATCTCATTGGTAGGTAACCCTGTTGCAATAATTACTCACGTTCCTTGGTGTGGCTGGCTGGCTGTGCAACTTCCAATGCTGGAATGCAGAAGTAGAAGATGAAGAGGAGCGCACGAACCGGAGGGAGCAGGAAAGGACCCAAAATCAAAAATATATTAAAAAAGGTACTTTATTGTGTCATGAGACCCATCCAACGCGTTTCAAACGTCACAGAGTTCTTTATCAAAAGTATATTAGCGTTTTTTTGGTTATGAGGTTTCGAGTGGATCGCAGTTGGATGGGTCTCATGACACAATAAGGTACCTTTTTTAATATATTTTTGATTTTGGGTCCTTTCCTTCTCCCTCCGCGTCGTGCGTTCCTCTTCATCTTCTAATGTTGCACCTTCTGCAGTAAGCGTATCTTTTTCCAGCAAGTCGTAAAGTAAAATCAACCAGGACAGAGAGTAGCAGCTCAGTGACCAGAGAAGGTTTAAAGCACAAGACAAACTGTTTGATATGTGAGGAGTGAACTGCAGTATGTTTATTTATTTAATTAATCAATTATTTATAACATGTTTTACCAGGAAGTAATACATTGAGAGTTACCTCTCGTTTTCAAGTATGTCCTGGGCATAGAGTTAAAATGACAAATGGTTACAAATACAGTTACATAAATGAACAGGGTATACATTATACACAAGACATTGCATGCACAGTTATAGAAGATGTATATTATAGGCTTATGTAACAGTTACAGACCAGATCAAAATGTGAGACAGCCTTAGTTTTGAAAGAACTTAAACTGGTGGTGGCTGTGAGAGTCTCCGGTAGGTTGTTCCAGTTTCCAGGAGGAGCGGCCGGATACTTTGTTGATCCTTGGGACCATGAACAGTCTTTTGGAGTCTGATCTCAGATGATAAGTGCTCCATGTGGTAGGGGTGAGGAGCTTGTTCAGATAGAATTTGAAGACGAGACAGGAAAGGTGAACTTTGCTCCTAGACTCTAGTGATGACCAATTTAGTTCTTTGAGCATTTCGCAGTGATGTGTGTTGTAGTTGCATTGGAGAACGAAACGACAAATTGAATTGCAGAGGGTGTCAAGTTTGCTAAGGTGGGTTTGGGGTGCCGAGCCATATACTATGTCTCCATAGTCGATATTGGCATTAGCATCTGCAGTGCGATACGCTTTCTGACCAGCAGGATTAGGGAGGATTTGTTCCTGTAAAGTACACCTAGTTTGGCATAGGTTTTGGATGTCAGGGTATCAATGTGCACCCCGAATGTTAAGTGGGAGTCAAACCACATGCCAGGTATTTAAAACTAGTGACAGGGGTTAGGGTGGTGTTAACGTTGGTTCTGATCTGGAGCTCAGTCACTGGAAGCTTTAAAAATTCAGTCTTGGTCCCAAATACCATTGTTACAGTCTTGTCAGTGTTTAATAACAGTTTGTTTTGGGAAATCCAGTTTTCGAGTCTCAAAAAGTCAGACTGAAGTATGTGTTGAAGGTTGGAGTTTGATGCGGGTATTGTATTCACAGGGAAGACATTACCACATGGTAAACTGCAACCTAAATACAGATTACTTTATAGCTGTGGGAAGAACCATAGCAGACAATACGGGTCTCAAAAGAGAGCCTTACATTTGGCCACAGTCAAGCCACAGTAGGTAAAACCAACAATTTAAATTGGAAGGAAGATGACTGTGGATTAAGAATTACCAGGCAGTGTTAAGTGGCCATCTTGAAGACATGCCATCTGAAACTTTCCAGTTACATGTTAAAAGGGTTAAACTTAGTGATTGATGTTGTTTTTTTACCCAAATCTGACACCAATAAGAATTAATTTAAAAACATTATGAGCTAATACTTGGGGTTGATTTCCTTTCCCCTTTGTCTGTTGTTACTGTGTGCACAGCAAGTACTTGCAGTAACACACAGCCCCCTCTCCCCTTATCTTTATTATCTCTCTGATAAGGACAAGATATGCACAGGGTAAAGAAAACACTTGGTTGACAAGCACTTGCCTATTTAGAGGCCCCTAATAAATTGAACTAGTTAATTGGTAGTCAAAGTGCGGCGAATTGAGTAACTACTTGTTGTTTCCCATTATAATGGGAAGCGTGGTGGCAAGCGCGACTCCCCTCTGGCAAGCGCGAGTACGCCATCAGCGGCGGCGCTAGTGCCGAGGGGACAAGCGGAGGAGAAATAACAAATTTTCGCATGCGCAACATAATACCTCAATTTTTGCATGGTGTGGCTATTTTCACTTCTAATTCGCCACACCTGTGGCTACATTGAAAAATTGGTTGCCCACCCCTGTGCCAGACTATATCTGCCCAGAACTTTCATTATATTTGGTAACGAGACCAGTGGTTTTGTTATTATCAGACGAACATCATCAGCTTATAATGCGATCTTGTGCTCTTTCTCACCTACGTATTTTAACTCCCGCAATATCTGGATGCTTCCTTATTGATTCTGCTAACGGTTCCATTATTAGGGCAAAAATCAACGGGGACAAAAGGGCATCCCTGTCTCATACCATAAAGTATTTTAAATGAGTTTGAGACCTGTCCATTTACCTTGACCGTTGCCGACGGATTACTATATAATGCCTTTATATACTGTCTAAATATATCACCCATTCCTATACGTTCCAGCATTTTAAAGATAAAATTCCATTGCACTCTATCGAATGCCTTTTCTGCATCTATAGATAATATCATGGCTGGAGTCTGTGTTTTATTAATCTGGTTCAGTATATTTATAATTCGCCTAGTGTTATCCTTGGCTTCCCTTTTTGGTATAAATCCGGTTTGATCACTCTTCACCAGATCCGTTAAGTATTCATTAAGTCTGTGCATTCAAATGTTTGCGAGAATTTTGACATCTACATTTATAAGTGATATTGGGCAATCGCTTGCACAATATAATTTGTCCTTATCTGGTTTAGGGATAACCGTTATATGGGCTTCTGACATATATTGGGATAGGTTTCCTGAATCTCTCAGTGTTAAACATACCATGAATATATACTATAGGAAAGTTAGCAAAGGTTTTATAGTATATATGTGGTAGTCCATCAGGACCTGGACTTTTCCCATTGGGTAAATCTTTTATTACTTTTTCTATCTCCTCCAATGTTATAACCGCATCAAGTTCATCTCTCGCCTTGGGTGCAATTGTTTTAATTTGAATATCCTGCATAAATAATTCTATATCCTCCACTATATGTTCCTTTTCCCTATTTTGCATGGTTTCTATATTATATAATGTCTCATAAAATAGTCTAAACTCTTCTTTAATAACTTTTGGATCCTGTGACACTACTCCATCCTGCTACCGGATGTTGCTGATATTATATTGGCTCTGCTTGTATTTTAACTGGTTGGCTAACAGTCTATCCATCTTATTACCTTTCTCATAATATTTATATTTGGGCCAAGTCAATGACTTTTCTATTTTTTGATTTGCTAACAGATTGAATTTTCCTGTAGCTGTTATTAGTTCCGCTAATATCTCCTTATCTGCTGCACTCTTATCTTTTGTTTCAAGGTCTTGGATTAACTTGCTTAATTTTATAATTTCTCTTACTTTTTGTCCTGAGAGAGGCTTGTTGAATGAACACCCTTATAACACTTTTATGAGCCTCAGACAGTATTGTCAGGGATATATTCCCTACATTATTTTCTGCTAAAAAGTTTGTAAGAGCATCCTCAATCACTAATACTACATTACTGTTTTTCAGTAAGGACTCGTTCAATCTCCATGTCCACTCACCTTTCTGTATATATTTCTGTATATATCCCACACCCAAGTCAATTTCTAAAATTACTGGTGCGTGGTCTGACCACGTGATATTACCAATATTGACTTTCCGTATTTTACTCACATTAGTTTGGTCCATAAAAGTCCTTTGGAGGTATCCAACACCGGGTTTAGGGCAACGTTAAAATCCCCATCCAGATATAGAGCTCCTTCTCTAAATACATTAATTATTCCTAGCACTTTCTCTAAGAAATCTGCCTGCCCAACATTGGGAGCATATATATTTACTAAGGTAACCTTCTTCTCCTTTATCTTCCCTTTGATCGTAATATATCTACCTCTATATCTTTCTTCGTGGTGATATCCTGCAGCATAAAACTCTTGCTAAGCAGAATTCCCACCCTGTTTTTCTTATCTCTTGATGAGCTATAAAAATGTTGTACAATGTCTTTGTTAATCATTCTCGGTATTTAGGGCCCATGCAGTAAGCGGCGCAAAGTCACTTTTCGCCCGTTTTGCGCCAAAAATGCATACCACGATTCAGTAAGCCCCAAAAACTTGGCGAAAAGCAAAAAAAACCGCCAAGTTTGTTGGCGTTTTCCCCCCCCCCCCGTCATCGGAGCGGCGAAAAGGCACTTTGTGCCGCAACTAGCCATGTTTTGAAACCCGCTCAATTCTAGTAGTGGCGAGTAGCTTTGCGCCGCTACTCGCCGCTCTAGAATTGAGATTTTCACGGCAATCCGTCTCGGCCCCAAAAGTTGGCAAGTTGCTGGGGAGAGGCTGCGGATGAGCGGCGGAACGGCACTTAGAAAAAAATCAGGCCTTTTTCCTGCCTGGGATTGATGCCGGTGGTCTCCGGAGCTGATATCATTAATACCAGCACCGGAGCCCCCTGGCATGCATCCGAGGCAGGAAAAATGCATTTAAAGCCCACTTCATTACCTTAGCGGCTACCCACTATGGCAATGAAGGGGTTAATCAGCCATGCCAGGTTTATTGTGGGTAGCGGGGGTGGGTGAAGGGGGTATTTGGCCCTTGGTGGCTGCTTAGGGCTTGCAGGGGGGATGCGGGGGGACTTAACCCCTTCATTACCTTAGCGGTTAATACCGCTACGGTCACGAAGGGGTTAAGCCGTATTTATTATTTTACATACAGGGTTAATACCCCAGGCCCATGGGAGTCCCTGGTGGGCCTGACAGGTGTCTGTAGACCTCCCAGTAGCCCAGCACCATGTTTCAAACAGGGTCTGGAGGCCAACGGGTGGTCCCCGCCAGGCACCGTGGTCTCCGCGGTTCACCGTGGGCCACAATGGGGTCTCCATGGGTAGGCCCGCAGCTGTCTGGGGGGCCCTGGGTCAGACCCACAGGTGTCTGAGGGGCCTCGGGTGGTTCCCACGGGGGTCTGGTGGCCCACGGGTGGTCCCTACGGGTCCGCGGTGCCCACACAGATGGGGCCACCGGTTCTTCCCCGCAGGTGTCCCCCGTGGACACGCCAGCCATTTACCCGTGAGAAGCCCGAGGAGACCCCAGGTGGTCTCCAAAGGTCCCCACAGACCAAAAGGAACCAACCCTGTATGTAAAAAAGATAAACACTGCTCTTGTATTGCCCCTGTATGTTATGTTTATATATATATATGGATAGACATACAGGGATAATAAATGATTGATTTGCTAATGTTGATGTTTTTTTCATGTATTTCAAATGTATTTAGCTGCTTTATTTCTACATTGTTGTGTGTGTAATTTAATTTGTATTTAGTTCAATGTCATTTTTATTGCTCTTTGCAGGAGTATATTTCAGGGTCTTGCTTTTGAATCATGGCTTATTTCTGGTAGTTAGATTTGTATGATGGTGGTTACTTTGAATTAGAATTATTTTCTCATTGGTTTGTATTTAGGAATTGAATAGTGAATTGTATAATTGATTGGGATTGTATTGTAATTGATTTAGGAAATTGATTGATGGTAAATGTATTTATGTTTACTTGCTTAGTTTCTATTTGAATTTGTGGCTGGCATTGTATGTATAGTGGCTGACAGTGTATTTTATTTTGAAATTGAATTTGCATAGTGTTACATGATGCACAGATTAATTGCATCATGTACACACTCAATGCAATTGTGTGACATTTGATATACATTTGTCTAGCTGCTGGTTTAATTGTAAGATGCAATGTGGTGATTTTAAGATTAACATTTCATGTTTTTATTTATGCATGTTTTATGTGTTTCATAATGGGCAAATAATGTATTATCCATATCTGGATAATAGTTATTTAGCACATTACTGTACTGTACTGTATGTGTTAGGGGGGGGGGGTGTATTTATTGAAAAGTATTTATGTGTTGTTTAATTTTTTTGGGGGGGGCACAGAATTGGTACTGCAGGCCTGCGAGGAACACCCGAGGGCCACCGCCGGCCTATAGTATCATTGCTGTGCATCCCAAAAATGTAATATATATATACTGTGGGTATAGGGGTTGTTGGAGGCACAGGGGGTGTATGTTGTTTATTGCAATGTTTATTGGGGGCAATTGTCCACAATAAACTATTATGCCTTAACCCCTTCATTGCCTTAGCGGATATCCGCTATGGTAATGAAGCAGCATTAATGTATTTTAATAATATTGTGTGGGAGCAGGGGGTCTCCTGAGCAGAACCGCATTGATTTCTGGCTCAGGGACCCCCTGCTTCCTGAGTTACAGGCCCCGGTTTGGGGCATCGGTGCCAGTGTCGCCGCCATCTTTATAGCGGGCACGTCGCGTATGGGACGCTATAAAGATGGCGGCGACACTGGCACCCGATGACACATACCGGGGCCTGTAACTCGGGAAGCAGGGGGTCCCTGATCCACAAATCAATGCGGTTCAACTCAGGGAACCCCTGCACACAGTACACTATTATTAAAAATACATTCATGCTGCTTCGTTACCATAGCAGCGGTGTGTTTTATTCATAGTGTAGATGTGCAGAGGGTCTCCGGAGCTGAACCGCTTTGGTTTTAGGTCCGGGGACCCCCTGCTTCCCGAGATACAGGCCCCTTTATGGGGTGCCGGTATCCCTCTGCTTTGTTTACTGTCACGGTAGCTTATGACAAGATATAATGAGCACCAAATATCTGGGTTGAACTGAACGAGGCTTAGATATAATAAAATATAATTTATTCCTTAAATAAGGTGAACACAGCAATATAGTACAATTAACAGACAAGAAGATAACACTTACTTAGGGTTGGGGGATGGAGAAGTATCCAATAGCAATTCTCCAGCAGTCCAGTGACATTCAAGATGGAATCAGAAGCACAACTCCAGCAATCCAGTGACATTCAAGATGGTATCAGAAGCACAACTCCAGCACAACTAAAAACTGTAGGGTTGACACAGTTTATATACCTGTGCAACCCTATTCTTAACATTGAACACAGCCTATTGGTGAACAATTATCTGTATCCACTCTCTAATGTGGAGACTAACAGACTAAAAGACTAACCCATGCCCTCAGGTAACAATTAGACTGGCAGAGTTTGTTGATGGACTAATACTTAATCCCTAGACATTGGGTAACAATCAAGGCAGTTACTTTTTGATCACCGTGCTTAGGCTACTCAGCCGTCTGCCCTTCATGACTTATTAGCCTAGCAAATGGCGTCTGCATTTTCAGAACAGATCCAAAATAAAATACATATACACTTTAATATCTACACATATTAATAAGTTCCATTCTTGTGGGCTCAGTGGGTCGACCTTTGCCAGTTTTTAATGCCTACAGTGACTCCACATATTGGCCAAATATGAACTCTCTGCGACCTCCAGAACTGGAGATACAGAAATGCACATTAAAACATTAAAATACATGCTTATAATGAAACATGGGAACAGGGGAACATACATTTTCAAGGTACAACAAGGTGCAAACCTCATCCCTGGACCGCAGTCCAGTTAACCCCTTGTCTCTCTGGTGAGGTCAGGGGATGGCCATATGGGGTGCAACCCCTTTAATACCGGGCCACTCCCTTTCTCCCTCTACACCTCCCCTTCTTAATGGGTGACCTGTGGCCCACTGGCCCTAACGGGGAGTGGGGCACTGCTGGCACCCTTAACGAACTCAGTCTCAGAGGGATAGTCCTGACGTGAAAGTCCATCAGCATTGCTGTTTTCACTACCCTTTTTGTGCTGAATAGTAAACTCAAACTCTTGCAAGGCCAAGCTCCACCTTAGCAACTTGGCATTCTCCCCTGATGCCCTCTGCAGCCAACTCATGGGGTTGTGGTCTGTGAGGGCCGTGAAAGCCCTTCCATAAACATAGGGCTGGAGTTTTTTGAGTGCCCACACAAAGGCCAAGCACTCTTTCTCAATGGTGGCATAGGCCACCTCTCTGGGAAGTAGTTTTCGGCTGAGGTACACCACAGGGTGCTCTCTACCGTCGTCCCCCACTTGGCTCAACACAGCCCCAATGCCATAGTCCGAGGCATCAGTCTGTATGAGGAAATGTTTGGTATAGTCTGGGGCAGCCAGTATGGAGGCCCCAGCAAGCGCAGTTTTCAGTGCCTGGAAAGCAGTTTCACAGGCAGGAGTCCAGGTGATAAACACAGGCAGTTGCTTCTTAGTCAAATCAGTCAGCGGTTTGGCCACGGCGCTGTACTGTGGGACAAACTTCCTATAGTCCCCTGCGGTGCCCAAAAATGCCACGACCTGTTTCTTGGTTTTTGGAACAGACCACTCAACTATGGCTTCTACCTTGGCTGGCTCTGGTTTGAGGTGCCCTCCACCCACCGTGTGCCCTAAGTACAGGACCTCTGCGATCCCTACCATACACTTAGTGGGTTTCAAGGTAAGCCCAGCAACCCTGATCCTATCTAGCACCGCAGCTACATGTCCTAAATGGGAGTCCCAGGAATTACTAAAGACAGCAATGTCATCTAAGTAAGCCCTGGCATAGCTCTGCATCCCTTCCAGTAACCTATTGACCAGGCGTTGGAAGGTAGCCGCGGCATTCTTCATCCCAAATGGCATCACCAAAAACTCACAGAGGCCACTTGGAGTGATGAATGCTGACTTCTCCCCAGCCTCCAGGGTCAGTGGGATTTGCCAATAGCCTTTGCTCAAATCCATAGTGGTCAGATACTTTGCCCCCGCGAGTTCATCCAGTAACTCATCCATGCGGGGCATGGGGTAGGCATCTGACACCGTCCCAGCGTTGAGCAAGCGGTAGTCCACACAAAACTGGGTGGTCTTGTCCTTCTTAGGGAATAGAACTACCGGGCTTGCCCAAGGACTCTGGGACAGAGTAATTACCCCTAGGGTCAGCATCTCCTCTATCTCCCTTTCCATACTGGTCTTGACCTCTGCTGACACTCTATAAGCGTGCTTATGCAGAGGCTGCAGGTCCCCTGTGTGTACTGGGTGTTTGGTGAGATGGGTGGTCCCTGGCATGTCAGTGAAGAGGGCCCCATACTTAGCTAGCATATCCCTGGCTTCTCCCTTCTGCCTAGCACTCAACTGTGCCCCTATCTCCACCTGCCCCACAGTGTGTCCCTGCCTCGCCTCCCCTAGGAGATCAGGCAGAGCATTGCTCGCCGGATCCTCCAGCAGTGGGCTACAAATGGCCATCACTGCTCCCATACTCGGTGCTCTGTACTCTTTCAACATGTTAATGTGATATGTCTTGTGCCTCTCAGGCTCTAACAGTACAACATAGTTGCACTCATTCACCTTTCGGATGACCGGGTATGGTCCCGACCAGGCAGCCATTAACTTGTTCTCCCGAGTGGGTTTCAGAACAAGCACCTGCTGTCCTGGGATGAATTCTCTGCTACGGGCATGCCGGTCATACCATTGCTTTTGCTTGGTCTGAGCGGCCCTGAGGTGGTCCTGGGCCACCCCCATGAGCATCTCTAACCGGTCTCGGAGATCTACTACATACGGGATCACTGAAGCATCAGTAGCAGTAGTTTCCCCTTCCCATCCCTCACGGAATAGGTCCAGAGGTCCACGTACCCTGCGGCCATATAGTAGCTCGAAGGGGGAGAAGCCTGTAGATTCCTGCGGTACCTCTCGGTAGGCAAACAGCAAGTGCTGTAAATGAATCTCCCAGTCTTTCCCCTCCGCCTCTATAAAGGTCCGAAGCATCTGCTTCAGGGTACCGTTAAACCTCTCACATAATCCGTTTGTCTGGGGATGGTAAGGGGTAGTGCGCCGGTGCCGTACACCGCATGCATCCCAGAGACAATGTAACAGTTCACTCATGAACTGCGACCCCTGATGGGTTAGGATCTCACTAGGGAAACCTACCCTAGAAAAAATGTTCAGCAAAGCTGCTGCCACTGTCTTGGCATCTATGTTGCCAAGCGCTACCGCCTCAGGGTACCAGGTGGCAAAATCCACCACGTGAGGATGTAGCGCTTCCCTGACCTGCTAGGAATCTTAAGGGGTCCTACAGTATAAGATCCATCGCTACTTTCTAGAAGGGTTCCCCTATTATCGGTAGGGGTTTCAGGGGTGCCTTCACATGGTCGCCCGCCTTACCCACTCGCTGGCAGGCATCACAAGAGCGGCAGAAATTGCCCACATCTCGAGATGCCCCTGGCCAGTAGTAACGCTGTAATAACCGGGCTCGCGTTCTGTTGACCCCCTGATGTCCCGCTAACAGAATAGAGTGAGCTACCCGTAACAATTGGTGTCGGTACCCCTGGGGCACTACTAGCTGTCGCTTACCGGTCAATCCCTCCTCTATCCCTGGGTTCCCTTCTCTATACAGGAGTCCCTTATACCATAGGCAGCACTCAGTGCCCTCCCCTGCCTGAGATTCGGACGCCCGAAGTCTCACGCCGGCCAGGGTAGGGTCTGCCTTCACTGCCTCCCTAAACTGGGCTCCTAATTCTGGCCACCCCCCAGTCATGTCATTGTCCGGAGAATGGGGAAGGGTGAGGGGAAACAGTAAGTCAGTCTGTGGTTGCAACTGATCCTGGCTTACCTCCCCGGGCTCCTCAGCATCCTCCGCTAACGTTGGTCCCAAAGGCTGGGGGACTGGTGCCGCCACCATTGCCGCTGTCTGGCTCCGGGTAACCGCCGCCACTGCAGCGGGCTTGGGCACTCGGTCATAGGTGCAAGTCATTGGTCCCAGATCATTGCCAAGAAGAACATCGGCATCCAAACCGGGTAAAACCCCCACCTCCCGCACACCCTGGCCCTCCCCCAATCCAAAAAGATTCTGGCCACTTGCAGGAAACGTGGCTCTCCGTCGGCCACAGTGATCAGTATCCCAGGGCCTGGGATCAATTCCTCTGGCCGGACCATATCAGGTCGGACCAGGGTCACTGCAGCTCCTGAATCCAGCAAGCCGACTGCGTGCCGGTCACCGACTGTGACTGGGGTGAGATGTCTGCTCCGGCCGTCCGTCTGCTGCAGGTCCACGCTGAGATGTCCTCCACTCCTGGCTGTAGGCACCAATGAAACCGGGACAGGTGCTGCATGGGACGTCTCACTGGGAGTTGGTTCCATGACCGGTCCGGAGTCTGTGGTGGAAGCCACCCGCACGCGGGCTACCGGCTTCGCAGCTGGGGTGCGTTGCCCCTGATGGGGTCCGCCGGAACGCAGGGGTTCCAGGCAATCTGGTCTGATGTGACCAGGGCGGTTGCAGTTGTAGCACCGGCGCTCGTGCCAGAGCTCCCCCGCCTTCGGTGGACTGCTGCCTGCCGGTGGCCTCTGAGTCCATTGGGGGGTATTGGCAGACTTTCTGGCCGGTGCCGCCG
>WSYH01012271.1:0-19109 GCA_036426205.1 Ascaphus truei | reverse complement strand
GCACTTAATGGTTCCCTGCACCAGCACGTGAAGAAATCTACTGTTGCAAATGTCACAGATTTAATTAAGAATCTGAGAAAATAGGGGCAGTGGAGGACCCCATTCTGCTGTAAACACTAGTTGCCATGAAAATGTGTGTGATTAGTCTTTTAGAGGAAGCATTGAAACCAGCAATGGGTTTACGAAAAAGACTAAATCCACGGATACATGAATTTGTGCAATCAACATTTTTTCTAAGGATTTCGCACATTACTTTCCAAAGGTGAGTGACCTTAGGGGCATAGGCACCCAAACACCACCACTTTGGGTAGAAGATACAACCTAAACAGAGAGCAAACCAAATGTTACCATCTCTGAAGTATTTATAACAGTAATTAAAAAGTACAAATGAAGGTTGTGTAAGGTTTTAACAATACAGCTGTGTATTTTGACAAATACATGTTATTCACTTTAAAAGCAGGATTGCAAGTCATGATGGTCCACACTCGTGCGCGGAAAATAGTGCGTTAGCCTATTGTTTGTAATGATTTTTGTGCAGAGTGTGAATCACCGCTGAAATAAGCTAAAGCACTTATAGTCTGTCACGAGAGGACTCCGTGGCGGTGGATCCGGTGGCCAGAACAGCAGGAGCGTAGTAGGGGTCAAACAGAGGCTGAGGCAGGTGAAGCTAGCGTAGTCGGGAACAAGGCAGGGGTCCGAGGAAGGGCGGCAGATAGCGCTAGTACAGGATAACCAAGCAGAGGTCGGACAACGAGGGAGGACTGAGAACAGGAACCAGGAGGGGGAGCAGGAACAGGTCTGGGAGCAGGGATGAGACCGCGGGGAGAAGGGACTGAGAAAGGAACAAACAGGGACAAGCCCGATTACCAGCAAGGGCCGTTACTTGAACAGAATCAAATACAGGACAGGTAACAGGAACCAATCCGGATTCAGAGACAGACACAGGTGCATAGAGTCTGACTCAAAACAAAGCAAGGGAAAAAACAGGAGCAGAAATATAAGACAAGAGAGAGGAGCAACAAGAAGACAGACAGACAGAGGAACCCAGAGCAAACAGAAAGCAGCAGCACACCCGGTGGACAAGAAAGAACTATTGATAGGCAGGAGGTTCAGGAGACCTTGACATTACCCCCCTCGAGAGCATTCTCCGGACGATCCTCCAGGCTCTTCCCGGAGGCATGATGAAAAGTGGACTCAAGGTGACCCAACTCTGGTGGTTTGTCAGCGGGCAGAGGGGATTCCCAAGTAAAGACTGAAAAAGTCATCAGAATGCAGGACAGAGGAATTAAAGTCTCTCTTGGACAGTTGAATGTCAGGATGCATCAAACCACATCCCAGAGAATCAGTAAGCTAAGCTGACTTTGCAGAGATAGGTACAGGCTCACAGAGAAGCATCAGCTAATTGTAGATAAATGCCGACGTGCGTTGTCTTACAGCGAGAGCAGAGGGTGAGCCAGTCGATCCTCCGAACGACACTCAGGTTTAGTGGGGTGTCCCTGATGGAAGCCGACCACTATGGCTTCGGAAACCACTCCATGTTTGCAGGAACATAGGACTCAGCAACAATCAGGACAAGCCCTCAAGGCGATTCACAGGAAAACCTTGATGGAAGCCAACTTAATGTGTATGGCCAGTGCTGATGGGAAATCTGTGAGAGGATGCATTTTATCCTCTATTACAGGAGCAAGCCTAAGATATGCTACATTAGCATAGCAAGGAACTTCACAAGGAATCCGTCGAAGTCATAAGAGGGGCATCAGGGAACAGATACCAAGGCTCTCACATGTAGTTCACTTTCCATGGTTCTTATGGACCAAACATATATCTTTTGTTTGGAAATCAGGAACTTCCCAACACGGGTACATTCAACTCAATCACAGGGGCATGAGACATAAGGAAATAGGCTCAGGACGGTGCTCAGCTGTCCGTACAAGCAATGGGGACATTACCAAGTTAACTCTTCGTGGTCTCTTTTTGTTGATGCCGTTTAATGGTATCACTTAAATTCTCATTAAGGACCAGCTATTTGAGTTTTCAGGCTCTTGAAGCTGTCCTTCTGAACGGCTTTTCCAACATCAAGCAAGTGTCAGTTCAGCTTCTTTCATTTTTTGTTGTTGTTGCAATTTCACTAAAGAGAGGCACCCTGGTTAAGTGGCATTCCTGCAATTCTACTCATAAGGACTTAATCTCTTCACTGTGATCATTTTGAGCTTGCTCCATCATCCTCATCACGCTTGGAGCTCTGCAAATTCCTTTGACTAGGGTCTCAGCAGCTTGCCTTTTCCAGGTTCTTTCTCTTGGGTGTACTGGCTGTTAGGGATGGCAGCAGTGTCTCTGCTCATCTACTCACAAATTCAGTCTCTGGAACGCCTGGCTCCCTATCTCAGGGTACCTGGGCTCTAAGCTCCTATCCAGTGAGGCTTCTCGGTTATGATCAGTGCTGGCTTCAGCTCCTCATGCGGTTCTTTGGGGACACACTGACCCCACCCAACCCCCAACCCCCCCCACGGTACTTAAATACTCTTGCAGCATTTGTACTTTGTAGGCAGTCTGGAAACTTTCTTCCTGCAAGAACTCGCTGCTTTTCCTCAGCATTTCACCCATCCTTAGTGTCCTGCAGCTGTGATTGCAGTTCTTACAGCTGACCTGACTTTGTAGCATATTTTCGCTTGTGTGCACTGCTAAGGGAGACATGTTCTTCTGCAGAACTGTTCTCTCTGCAATCTGCAGGGATGTCTGCACGTCTAATTTTCACGGGCCAACTGTTTCTTCTCCTATCCTTAAGTCAGGAGTTTCTTATCTCCTTCACAGACTTGGACATAGAGATTCTTGCAACTCTTGGGTTACAGTTTCAAACATGATATGTAACCCTCCGAGATTTCTCCAATGAACATAGTTTGTGTTGAAGTGGACAACTCTTCTCCTTAAAGGATTCCAGCTCAGGTTGTAAGCCTTGAACATCTTTTGATAGATGCTTCCAGTGCTGCGTCAACTTGAGCCATTGAAAGTTTGGTACTGGCCAGAATCAGCGTGACCGTCTCCAGCTTACTGGACCAGATCATCCTGTCATTCTCCAACTGATATTTTCTTTTCACAGTCACCTCTGCTGTTTCCACAGTGCTAATTGCATCCTGACTTTCTCAATAGTCCTTCTCCTCTTAGATTCGGAGTCTTTTATCTACTTCACTGGCTTGGAAGAGAGGGTCTTGTACATTTGGTTTGTAGTTAAGACTCACTTTTTCCACCCTCGAAGTCCTCTCTTATAGAACGTATCGCTGTTTTCCAGTAGCATCTCTCCACCCGAACGACTTCCATCTCTTTTTTGAAGTAGCAAATCTCCTCGGGAGACTTTAAGCTCTGATTAAGCTGTGAACTTCCTTCTGAGAGGGTTTCCAGCACTGAGTAAGCGTGATCAATTATATAAACCTGCGTCATGGGCAGAGAATCAGACATATGATTCTCCAGTTACTTGAAAGGATCAACCCTGTCCCTCTCCAACTGATTCTTTTCTTTCTATGGAGACACCACTTAGCAATTGCATGAGATAGACAGCTTTGTAGGCAGGTTTGGTTTCTTGCGGTGTTATTTCTAAAAGTCCTGAAGACAATAAACTCTTTCCGTGCAGATGAAGTGTCTGAGTTAGGGCATCTTTCCTTGATTAATCATGTTCTTTTCTTCCCTATTCTTGGGATAAGTCTCTGAGTTGCCTTAATGATGCAGAATAATCTCTTTTCAAATGCAGACTCCCTGAGGTTAAAGATTCATCACTTAATTCTCTGCACTTCCACAGTATGACCTTTTCATTTTTTCTGCTTCCTTGCTTGAGACCAGTTCTGAAGAACTCAGTGGTACTGGTTCCAATTTCTGCTCAAGACGTGGGAGCCATGCTTCAGGAATGCGGATAAACACACTTCCAAGAAAGCAGTAAAGAGGAAAGTGTCTTTAGGCAGAAGCATTAGAATGGAACAACAGAAATATTAGCCAGAGAGACACAGATAGGAAGGCCGCTTCTGCTGAGACCTCTACCTTTTGAGACCTTAGCATCAGACGGATAGATCATTAAATGCAAGGAAACACATAGACCAGAAGAAACTTGTTATATCTGAATTTAGACACAGGGCTAGGGAGTATATATAGACAGAGAAAACCCTGCCGTTTTAAATCGAATATTTAGGACATCAGGCATAGAAAATATCATAGACAGCAGAGAAATACTACGAAAAATTTGCAGGTTACATCTGAAACTTAGACATCAGCGTTAGGATATCAGACAGAGAAACCTGCCAGTGTAAATCTAAACTTTAGACATCAGGCGTAGGGATGTTATACGGTGCAGAGAACAAACTCAGGGGAACTTGCAGGTAGCTAACACAAGGAGAACCCCACTACTGCATTACATAAACATGAATGTGTATAGTGGAGGTAAGGTACGGTGCTGTGGGTGATAAGGTAGGTAAACAGCAAGAATGAAAGAGGAAAGAACCCCAACTTAAAGCTCTCAGTACCTAATAGGTAAACCTGAAAACCTTAGAACAATCATAGGAAGACATACAGATTGCAGGAAAAATAACAGCATGCAGGACAAAAAATGGAAGCACTCTGTTCTTGTTGAAATGGGCAACCCTGTGAGCATCAGTGGTCAACCAGGGAAAAGCAGTAAATCAAGGTAAACCGTCTTCTTAAATAGAAAGTGTGAGTTGAAAATCTGCAGTGCCACCCACAAATGCAAGAACATCCTGTCCAGGCAATGAAAATCGTGAAATGGGCGAAATACGGTACTGCGAGAAGGTTTTTTGTTTTTTTAAAAAACTTTTATCAGGGAGAGAAAGTGGCACAAAAAAAACCCTGCAGAAACCGTTGCAGCAACAAAAAACTTCAGGAATCCCAAGCAAATAATATGCTTCCAGGGGAGATCCAGAAGTGGCTTTGGTTTTCTGTCACGGGAGACATCCTGTGGTTGGTGGTCTCGGTGCCAGAACAGCAGGAGCGAAGTAGGGGTGCCAAGCAGAGCGTGCCGAGGCAGGCGGCGATAGCGTAGTCAGGTAACAACAGAGGTCGGCATGAGGAGAATGGAAACAGGACAGGGGTAGCAGGAACAGGTCTGGGAGCAGGGACTGAGACTGGGAGCAGGGACTGAAGACCAGGAGCAGGGACGAGACCGGAACCAAGGAACAACAGGGACAGACAGATTACCAGCAAGGGCTTTACTATGAACAGAAGTCAAATAAGGACAGGTGGTTAAGGAAAGATCAGGACTCAGAGAAGAACCCTGTGCATAGGAGCTGATCAAAACAGGCAAGTAAACCAAACAGGAAGCAGAACTATAAGACAGAGAGAGGAGCAACAAGAAGACGACAGACAAGGAACCCAGAGCAAACAGAAAGCAGCAGACACACCCGGTGGACAAGGAAAGAAAAAACTATGGCTAGGCAGGAGTCTAGGAGACCTCTGACATAACTCCCTTTCTCTCGAGAGCATTCTCCGGACGATTCCTCCAGGCTTTCCGGAGGCCTGATGAAAAGTGGACTCAAGGTGACCCATCTCTGGTGGTTTGTCAGCGGGCACAGATGGTATTCCACAAGACAGACTGAAAAGTCATCAGAATGCAGGACAGAGAAATTCAATTCTCTTGGAACAGTTGTAAGTCAGGCAGCATAACCCAAAATCCAGAGTAAGTAAGCAGTAACCAGACTTGATTGCAGAGAGTCACAGGCTCAGCAGAGGACGCATCAGTTACTATGTAGATAAATGGACGAACGTGCGTTTGTCTTACACGCGAGAGCAGAGGAGCAGTAGATCCTCCTGGGACACTCCAGGTTTAGTGGGGGTCCCTGATGGAAAGCCGACTCACTATGGCCTTCGGAAAACACTCCATGTTTCGCAGCGGAACATAGGAATCAGCAACAAGTCGACAACCCTCCAGGCTCTTAGGGAAACCTTGATGAAGGCCAACTTAATGTGTATGACCAAGTGCTGATGGGGAATCTGTGAGAGGTGCATTTATCCTCATTACAGGAGCGTAGGCATAAGCATCATGTTATATATGCATAGCAAGGAACTTCACAAGGGACATCTTTAACGTCATAGCGGGGGCATCGGGAAAGATAATCAGGGCTCTTCACATGTAGTTCACTTTCCATGGTCTCTTTATGGAACAAATATCTCTTTTAGTTTTGGAATCAGGAACTTCCCAATGGTACATTCAACTCAATCACAGGGGATGGAAATCAGGAAATAGGTCTCAGGAACGGGAGCATCAGACTGTCCGTACAAGTCAATGGGGACATAAGCTTCATACTTCGTGGTCTCTTTTGTGACTGCCGTTTAATGGTATCACTTAAATTCTCCATTAAGACCAGCTATTTGAGTTTTCAGCTCTTGAAGATGTCCTTCTGCACGTTCTTTTCCCACTCAATGGCAGTGTCAGTTCAGCTTCTCATTTTTAGGTGTTGTTGCAATTCCACTCAGCGAGAGGCCCCTGGTTTAAGTGCATCCTGCAATTCTCCTCTAAGGACTTTCATCTCTTCACTGTGATCATTTTGAGCTGCTTCCATTCATCCCTCATCACGCCTTGGAGCTCTGCAAATTCTTTGCTCGGGTCTCAGCAGTGCCTTTACAGGCTCTTTCTCTTGGGTGTACTGGCTGTTAGGGATGGAGCGTGTCTTGCTCCTATAACTCCAAATTCAGCTCTGGACCGCTTGTGCCCCTCTCATACAGGGTTACCTGGGCTCTAAGCTCCTCTCAGTGAGGCTTGGTATGCTCAGTGTGGCCTTCAGCTCCTCATGCTGTTCTTTGGGGACCACACTGGGTACTTAAATACTCTTGCAGCATTTTTTAATTTGTAGGCAGTCTGGAAACTTTCTTCCTGCAGAACTCGCTGCTTTTCCTCAGCATTCACCCATTCTCTTTCGTGTCCTGCAAGATGGTATGCAGTTCTTACAGCGACTCTGTAGCATATTTTCTGCTTGTGTGCACTGCTCAGGGAGACATGTTCTTCTTGCAGAACTCTCTGCATCCTGCAGTGCTGTCTGCACGTCTTAATTTCCCGGGCCAACTGTTTCTTCTCCTCTCCTAATTCATGGAGTTTTCTTACCCCTTCACCGACTTGGACATAGAGAGTCTGCACTCTTGGGTACAGTTTCAAACCTGATATTTAACCTCGAAGATTTCTCTCATGAACATAGTTTGTGTTGAAGTGGAAACTCTTCTCCTTCAAGGCTTCCAGCTCGGTTGTAAAGCCTGGGACCTCTTTCGAGATGCTTCCAGTGCTGCGTCAACTGAGCCATGAAAGTCTGGTATGGACAGAATCAGAGTAGACCGTCTCCAGCTTACTTGACAAGATCATCTGTATTCTCAACTGATATTTTTCTTTTCACAGTCACCCCTGCTTTTTCCAGTGCTAATTGCATCCTTGACTTTCTCAATAGTCTCTTCTCCTTCTCTGATTCATGGAGTCTTTATCTCCTTCACTGGCTTGGACAGAGAGGGTCTTGTACATTTGGTTTGTAGTTTCAGACTCACTTCTCCACCTTCGAAGTCCTCTTTATAGAACGTATCTCTGTTTTACAGTAGCACTCTCTCACCCGAACGACTTCAATCTCTTTTTTGAAGTAGCAAATATCCTCCTGGGAGACTTTAAGCTCTGTATTAGCCTGTGAAACTTCCTTCTGAGAGGTTTCCCAGCACTGAGTAAGCTTGATCAATTAAACTCTGGTCATGGGGCAGATACAGAAGATGCCTTCTCCAGTTTACTTGAAAGGATACCCTGTCCCTCTCCAACTGATCTTTTCTTTCTCCTGGAAAACACACTTAGCAATTGTGAGGATAGACCTTTGTAGTGCAGATTTGGTTTTGCTCTTTATCTAAAGTCCATGAAGACAATAAATCTCTTTCCGTGCAGATGAAGTGTCTGAGTTAGGGCATCTTTTCCTTGAATTTAATACATTTTTTTTTTCTTCATATTTTGGGATAAGTCTTGAGTTGCCTTAAGATGCAGAATATCTTTTCATCAAATGCCAGACCTCCTGAGGTTAAAGATCATCCTTAATTCCTTCTGCAACTTCCACAGTAATACCTCCTTTCATTTTCTTCTTATTCCTTGCTTTGAGAAGTTCTGAAGAATCAGTGGTACGTGTGTTCACAATTCTTGTCAAGAGTGGGAGCCATCGCTCAGACATGCGGGAAAAACCACACTTCCCAAGAAAGCAGTAAAGAGGAAATGTGTCTTAAGGCAGAAGCATTAGAATGAACAACAGGAAATATTAGACACAGAGAGACACAAGATAGGAGAGCTGACCTTTGAGACCTTACCTTTTGAGACCTTAGCATCAGACGGAGATATCAGTAAAGGCAAGGAAAAACATAGACAGAGAAACTGTAGTTATATCTGAATTTTTAGACATCAGGCGTAGGGGTATCAATAGACAGAGAAAACCTGCCGTTAAATCTGAATATTTAGACATCAGGCATAGAAATATCATAGACGCAGGAAAAACTACACAGAAAAACTTGCAGACTCTGAAACTTTAGGACATCAGGGCGTAGGGATATCAGACAGAGAAACCTGCAGTTAAAATCTGAAACTTTAGACTCAGGCGTATGGATGTCATAGGTTGCAGAGAAACAAACTTCAGGGGAACTTGCAGATAAGCTAACACAAGGAGAACCCCACTACTGCTAATACTGAATGTGTATATGGAGGTAAGGTGCTGTGGTGTGATAAGTAGGTTAAAACAGCAAAGAAGCAAAGAGGCAAGAACCCAACTAAAGCTCTCAGTACCCAAATAGGTAAACCTGAAACCTTAGAACCAATCATAGGAAGAACTACCGATTGCAGGAAAAATTACAGCATGCAGTAAAAAATAATGGAAGCACTTTGTTCTTTGAAATGGGAACCTGTGAGCATCAGTGTCCAACCAGGGAAAACAGTAAATCAGGTAAGTCTAAATAGAAATGTGAGTCTGAAAATCTGCAGTGGCCCACCACAATGCAGAGACAATCCTTGTCCAGGCAATGAAAGTCTGAAAATGGCCGAAAAACAGGTACTGCAGAGAAGGTTTTTTGTTTTTTAAAAAGAAATTCTTCTCAGGGAGAAAGTGGCACAAAAAACCCTGCCAGAAACCTTTGCAGCACAAAACCTTCAGGATCCAAGGCAAATAATCTGTTCCAGGGGAGATCCAGAAGTGGCCTTTGTTTGTCACGGGTCGGACCACTGTGGCGGGTTGGATCTCAGTGGCCAGAACAGCAGGAGCGAAGTGGGGTGACAGCAGAGGTCCGAGGCAGGTGGCAGTAGCGTAGTCAGGTAACAAGCAGAGGTCGGCAATGAGGAGAATGGAAAAGGACAGGGGAGCAGGAACAGGTCATGGGAGCAGGGACTGAGACCTGGGAGCAGGGACTGAGACCACGGGAGCAGGGACTGAGACCAGGGGAACAAACAGGGCCAAGCCAGATTACAGCAAAGGGCCTTTCTATGAACAGAATCAAATACAGGACAGGTACAGGAACAGATCAGGATCAGAGACAGAACATGTGCATAGGAGTTGCACTCAAAACAAAGGCAGTGAACAAACAGGAAGCAGAAAACTATGAGACAGAGAGAGGACAGTGTAACAAGAAGACAGACAGACAGAGGAACCCAGAGCAAACAGAAAGCAGCAGCACACCCGGTGGACAAGGAAAGAACTATGGCTAGGCAGGAGGTCTAGGAGACCCTGACATAGTCAGAAGGTGGCACTGTGAGTGAACTGTAGTGCGCATGCATTGTATTATAAATGGCAGATGCCTAGTAGTCCATGCAGCATGTGACATAACTTGTTCTTACATTAGGAGTACTGTATGTGCATGCACATTGAGACAAAACAGTGGAAGAGCTAGTACATTTAGCCTTTTCTCTTGAAGGTTCCAGAGAATGTTTAAACAGCCACAATGCTTTATATTTTTTAATGTGGCATATTTTTAAAGGAAAGCACTTGCTGTGCAGTAAATGCTATAAGCAGTACTATCCTGCAGTAAACGCATTTAAAAAATATATATAGTTTTAACATGCGTTTATACTATATCTAAACTACACTATTTTTACCAAAATGCGTATATAATATATCCTATATATATATATATATTATATATATATAGGTATATATATATATATAATACAATAAAGGACTACGCTAATGTGTGAAGTGCCCGAAAATAATGGTATAAACTCAAATAATGTATTAAAAATGTTATTAAAAAACAAAAGAAAAAAAGAAAAAATGTATATAGTTAAGATATAAATATAAAAAAATGAATATATACAAATTGCATGAAAGTCAAAGTCTAATTAGTAAAACTTAAAATAAAAACAACAATAAAATATATTGTGCTGTGAACCTTCCTATTAATGCTCAATGCAAATAGTCCTAAGAGTCCAAACAAATGTGTCCAGTATGGGGGAATAAAATAAAGCATATAAGGAAAACAGGCGGCTTCTTTGTAAGGGCACAACGACCTCCCTCTCCCTCGCATAGAAAAAAATACAAGAACAGAAGCGCCAAATCCTAGTGCATTACTGTGCAAAATGATATATTTAATTCCCAAAAAGTCTCAATAAAATGAACTCACAAAACGCACCTAGAACATATAAAGCATGTGATGTTATGATGATATTCTCATGCTCCAAGGACCAGGAACACCGAGTTCGCTGTGAGATTACTCCGTGACACCACTGTAGATTGTCAATGTCTGTGCCTTCGTGCTACTCGCTGCAGGAACTAACGTGTCAGGCACTCCGGCAATAATTCTCCTCCAGGGTCTACAACACCAACAGATGATCTTTGGTTCCCACGGGGATGGTAGATGCGGACACCAGCGGATGATCGTCACACGGATAGTAGTAGATACCGAACCGGTAGAATTGCCAAGCAGTTTCAAAAGCAAGGTTTGAGAAAGATACACTGCACACCTTCCACTCGCGTTTCATCAGATAACTGACTTCTTCAGGGGTTGGGCTTGGTGTGTAGTGAGACATATATTACACCCACGAGTCCATTGGTGGATTGATAATAGGCAAAACTGTGTATGCAATCAGCATGACTAGTAATCTAAGTATATACATATGTGAACACCTACTGCTAGATTCCACAAGTGGATATTTACAAATCACAAAAACATACATGAATTGATTGCATAAAAACTATCTGTATATAGATAGTACAAAACTTACATATGATGTCCATACATATTATACAGACCACAGAAATATTATCTAAGGATATCAAATCCCCAAATCAACTGGATATACAGAGACAATAATTTATTCTAACTAACAATAATAGATATTGGTGGAGGAGGGTCGGATCTAATGTCAAACTTAATGATGAAGAGAGGAGTAGTTTACTAGAACAATTGTTCCTGATTATTAATAGAATTACTAAATAGCTGAATCTATCTATTGATCTTTACAAACCTATGGTGTTCAAGTTGAGATCCACATATTAGGGACACGCTGCGTTATGACTCCATCTCTGGGGTACCCTGGAAAATCCACCCTACATTTGGGCCACATATGATGTGGCTCGCCTTATACATGCATTGGTCACACTAAAGGAGTGGCCGCAATAGCACACTTTTGGAAAAAGACATTCAAATCAATAAGATCAGAGAGAATTTATTCTGGAATGCAATCCTGGTTCATTCTGGAACACAATTATTTTTTTTTTGAGAATGATTATATCTTGCAGATCTGTGGAACAGGCCATGGGCACCCGTTTTGCCCCCAGCTATGCAAACCTATACATGGGCCTATGGGAGGATACTCAGTGTGGGGCAATGCTAGGCTGGGGGAGGGCTTGGTGTTCTATGCGTTTCATAGACGACCTGATATTCATTTGGGACGGAGAACAGGAGCACTAATTGAGATTTTAACATCATTAATAACAACCAGATGGATTTGAAGTTTACATTTGAAACAACAAGTACAATATTAATTTTTGGATTTGGAACAATGGTGAACAATGAGAATGAAATGTAACAAAAACATTCTTCAAAAAAGTGTCAACCAATGCAATTTAATCATAACAGCAACCACCTATCACAAATGGTTGGAAAACGTCCCCAGGGGCCAATTTCTCAGAATCAGGAAGAAATTGTTCTCTTGAGTCTGACTATGGCAGGGGGACAGCTCTAGTAAAGAGTTTGTAGACAAAGGTTACAACAGTCACACGTGCATGGGAAACTTTCAAACAAGGGATCAATTGGATAGACTAAAACTTTTGGATCAGTCCAAGGGCAAATAATGTCTAGGAATAAAAGATGCGACCCAAGATAAGGAATCAGACAGTTATCCTCAATTTATAAACGCAATTCAACTGTGCCTCACAGAAATCAAAATATACTCAATAAAACATGGGAAATTTTACTTAGTGACCCAATTATAGGGAAAAATTGCCACCAAAATACCGGTGGTATTCCAGAAGGCAAAGAAATATTAAATCAATTGTGGCACCTAGCAGACTGAAAAAATTACAAAATACCGTACAACAGTAAGAATACAAAGAATGGTAAATTTTCTTGTGCAATCGCTCAAGATGCCTCACGTTGTAACATTTAAATAAGACCGAGAAGATTACTCCCATTCAAATGGATTATCACCAAGTGAAGGGCCATATCCACTGTCTTGTCCCCTATATTGTTTATGCCATCAGTGTCCCCTGTGGGCTTCAGATATTGGTAGAACTACTCTAAACGGGTCCTGTGTATACGATTCTTGGAACATCGACGTAATAGACACTGGCGACACACTTATTCGAGCTCGGCAGTCCCACGAATTGGGTATACCCGGGGTGTATTGAGGTTTGTGATGTTTTCTGCCCGAGTGCATTGAGTATTTTCCGGCAGGGATTGAAGCATTTTTATTCCGTTGGCTGCAATACTGCAAAGTACATATATCATTATACTGCATTACAATTCATGAATTTATGCATCTGGTAGAAACGAGAAGCATGCAGCCTATTAAATCCTAATCATTATCATTTAAAAGAATCAGCCGCCCATCAGCCAGGATGAACCCAGGCTGGGAAGGACAAATGCAACGGGGCTTGTCAGAGGAGCGGCGCCATTCCAGGTATCTGCCAGGTACATACCGGGTATTTGCGCAATAAAGTGTGGTCGTGCAGTATACACGGGTTTAAAAAAACACACAGTCTGTCCAGGCATTACGAATTAAAGCACAATAAAGATCGTTCTTCCCTAGTAGTCATGGGTATTGGGGCAATCAGTTCAACACTTTTGAGTGGAGATAAGATAAACTTTTAATCTTAGAGAGACTACTGGATCTACGAATTGATACACCAGTTCAGAAGGCCTGAATGATTGATATCACTGTCAGCACAGTCATCTAAATCATTTTTGCCCATATTGTAATCTTCTCCCCCTTTTTTTCCCCCCTTTCCCTTTTTTTTCTCCTTCTTTTAAACACTCTTTCTTTCCCAGGTTGGCGATCGCGGAGGTCTGTGGTTGAACATGCTTGACCTGTTCCCTTCGTGATCACCCATAAAGGATTACTAACATTTCACATAGTATGAGGATTTACATCACTATTTACAAATGTATCACATGTAGTTGTATATATAATTTTAGTTTTCATATAATCCTCTAGTAGTAATCACAAAATCAGTTTTGTATTAGTCACGCACAAAATTGACACAGCACCCTTGGGCTCACTCACAAATGATTAATATCAAATTTTCACCAGTTGTGAATTACTCATTAATAGACCTCACCATCACCTGGAGTTTGCTAATATAGATTCTTAGTTTTTATATAATTCATTAATAATAATACACATATTAAGTTTCATTTAAATGTATTTAGATATTGTACCACAAAATTAATCACAGCACCCCTTTAATAATTTCATAATTATTGGGGAGTGTTGGGAGATTGGTGTACCATGCAATCTTGCTGGCTGGGTATACATGTGGTAGGATCACATGTCCTGTCTAAACTTCCAAGTTTAATTCTAACTCCTTACTAAACCTAGTTTGGGATATCTTTGAGGTTATTTAAATTATTTTTCATGTTGCAATCTTCCTCGCTGTTTCTATTAAATAAGGAGATTTATATATCCATAAGGTTTTCCCTTTTTTGAAGGAATTTCTGTGTAATTTTGCACAACTATTAGTCATCAGGAATAGATATAACAAAAAGCATGCGCCGATATTACATTTACTACTAAGTATGTCTATACAAATTCTTTGTTGTCAATACAATAATATTATCATAGATTATGCTGATTTCAATGTTAGATCTCAAGATCAATCCATAGCTGAATCAGATAGATCAGCTATTTATAATTCTATAATAAATCAGGAACCAATTGTTCTAGTAACAACTCTCTCTTCATCATTAAGTTTGACATTAGATCTACACCTCCTCAAGCAATATCTATTAATTGTAGTTAGATATAATTATTGTCTCTGTATTCAGTTGATTTGGGGTATTGATATCCTTAGATATATTTCTGTGGTCTGTATAAATATGTATGGACATCATGTGTAAGTTTGTACTATCTATATACAGTATGTTTTAATGCAATCAATTTCAATATGTTTTGTGATTTGTAAAATATCCATGTGGAGATCTAGCAGTAGGTGTTCACATATGTGTATACTTAGATTATCTAGTCATGCTGATTGCCTACACAGGTTTTGCCTATTATTCAATCCAGCCAATTGGACGTGGGGTGTAATATATGTCTCACTACACACCCAGAGCCCAACCCTGAAGAAGTCAGTAATCTGATGAAACGCATAGGGAAGGTGTGCAGTGTATCTTTCTAAATACTTGCTTTTGAACTGCTTGGCAATTCTACCGGTTCAGTATCTACTACTATCTGTGTGACGTCATCGCTGGTTGTGGCCGCATCTACCATCCCCGGTGGGAACCAAAGATCTTCGTTGGTGGGTACCCTGGGAGAGATTATTGCAGGTTCCTGACACGTTAGTTCCTGCAGGCGGTGAGCAACGAAGGCAGCATTGGATCCAGTGGTGTCACGGAGTAATCCAGCAGCGAAGCGGTGTTTGGTCCTTGGAGCATGAGTTATCTCATAACATGCTTTTTTTTGTTCTATGTTTGTGAGTTCATTTTATTGAGATTTTGGGAATTAAAATATATCATTTTGACCGTAATGCACTAGGATTTGGCGCTCTTTTCTTGTATTTTTTCTATGCAGGTGGAGAGGGAGGTCGTTGTGCCCTTACAAAAGAAGCGGCCTGTTTTCCTGATAGTGCTTTATTATTCCCCCATACTGGACAAAATTTGTTTGGACTTCTAGGACTATTTGCATTGAGCATGTAATAGGAAGGTTCACAGCACAAATATTTTATATGTTTTTTATTTTAAGTTTTACTAATTAGACATTGAATTTCATGCAATTTTGGTATATATTCTTTTTTTATATTTATATTAACTATATACATTTTTCTTTTTTCTTTTGTTTTTTAATAACATTTTTATAACATTATAGTTATACCATTATTTTCGGGCACTTCACACATTAGCGCAGTCCTTTATTGTTATATATAATATATATATATATATATATATATATATATATAATATATATATATATATATATATATACGCATTTTGGTTAAAAATGTGAGTTTAGATATAGTATAAACGCATTGTTAAAACATATATATTTTTAAATGCGTTTACTGCAGGATAGTACTGCTATAGCATTTATGCACAGCAACGTGCTTTCCTAAAATATGCCACCAGAGTATATCTCATAACATGCTTTATGTTCTATGTTTGTGAGTTCATTATTGAGACTTTTGGGAATTAAATATATCATTTTGCACAGTAATGCACTAGGATTTGGCGCTTCTTTTCTTCTATTTTTTATATATATATATATATTTATATCTATCTCAACCCCGTTATAGTGTGGTCCTCGGGTTCACCTGATCCGACCGTGCTAATTTTCACAAAATAGCTGCCGCGCGCCCAAAGGGAAGGAGGGGGGAGGAGGAGGGAAGAGGTGGAGTGAGGCGCCGGCAGCCCTACATGTCCCCAAGCAGCCACCGTACTTCCCCCAGCATTCCATGCACTCCCCTTGCACAATGCTGCCTTCGTTGCTCACCGCCTGCAGGAACTAACGTGTCAGGAACTCTGCAATAATCTCTCCCAGGGTACACCACCAACGAAGATCTTTGGTTCCCACCGGGGATGGTAGATGCGGCACACCAGCGGATGACGTCACACAGATAGTAGTAGATACTGAACCGGTAGAATTGCCAAGCAGTTCAAAAGCAAGTATTTAGAAAGATACACTGCACACCTTCCCTATGCGTTTCATCAGATTAACTGACTTCTTCAGGGGTTGGGCTCTGGGTGTGTAGTGAGACATATATATACACCCACGAGTCCAATTGGCTGGATTGAATAATAGGCAAAACCTGTGTAGGCAATCAGCATGACTAGATAATCTAAGTATATACATATGTGAACACCTACTGCTAGATCTCCACAAGTGGATATTTTACAAATCACAAAAACATATATTGAAATTGATTGCATTAAAAACTATATGTATATAGATAGTACAAACTTACACATGATGTCCATACATATTTATACAGACCACAGAAATATATCTAAGGATATCAAATACCCCAAATCAACTGAATATACAGAGACAATAATTATATTCTAACTAATACAATTAATAGATATTGGCTTGAGGAGGGTAGATCTAATGTCAAACATTAATGATGAAGAGAGGAGTTGTTACTAGAACAATTGGTTCCTGATTTATTAATAGAATTAATAAATAGCTGAATCTATCTGATTCAGCTATGGATTGATCTTGAGATCTAACATTGAAATCAGCAATAATCTATGATAATATTTATTGTATTGACAACAAAAGAATTTGTATAGCAATACTTAGTAGTAAATGTAATATCTGCGCATGCTTTTTGTTATATCATATTCCTTGATGACTAATAGTTGTGCAAAATTACAGAAATTCCTTCAAAAAAGGGAAAACCTTATGGATATATAAATCTCCTTATTTAATAGAAACAGCGAGGAAGATTGCAACATGAAAAATAATTTAAATAACCTCAAATGATAGTCCAAACTAGGTTTAGTAAGGAGTTTAGAATTAAACTTGGAAGTTTAGACAGGACATGTATCCTAGGCCACATGTATATCCAGCCCAGCAAGATTGCATGGTACAGCCAATCTCCCAACACTCCCCAATAATTATGAAATTAAATTAAAGGGGTGCTGTGATTAATTTTGTGTACAATATCTAAATACATTTAAATGAAACTTAATATGTGTATTATTATTAATGAATTATATAAAAAACTAAGAATCTATATTAGCAACTCCATGTGATGTAGGTCAATATTAATGATGTAATTCATCAAACTGGTGAAAATTTGATATTAATCATTTGTGAGTGAGCCCGAAGGGGTGCTGTGATCAATTTTGTGCGTGACTAATACATAAACTGATTTTGTGTATTACTACTAGAGGATTATATGAAAACTAAAATTAATAATATCAACTACATGTGATACATTTTGTAAATAGTGATGTAAATCCTCATACTGATGTGAAATGTTAGTAATCCTTTATGGGTGATCACGAAGGGAACATGTCAAGCATGTTCAACCCAGACCTCCGCGATCGCCCAACCTGGGAAAAAAGAGGTTTAAAAAGAAGGAGAAAAAAAAAGGGAAAAAAGGGGGGGAAAAAAAGGGGGAGAAGAGTTACAATATGGGCAGAAAATGATTTAGATGACTGTGCTGACATTGATACAATCATTCAGGCCTTCTGAACTGAGTGTATTCAATTCGTAGATCCAGTATGTCTCTCTAAGATTAAAAGTTTATGCTTATCTCCACTCAAAAGTGTTGAACTGATTGCCCCAATACCCATGACTACTAGGGAAGACGGATCTTTATTGTGCTTTAATTCGTAATGCCTGGACAGACTGTGTGTTTTTAACCCGTGTATTACTGCACCGACACACTTTATTCGAGCAAATACCCGGTATGTACCTGGCAGATACCTGGAATGCGCCGCTCCTCTGACAAGCCCCGTTGCATTTGCCTTCCCAGCCTGGGTTCATGCCTGGCTGATGGGCGGCTGATCTGTTAAATGATAATGATTAGGATTTAATAGGCTGCAATGCTTCTCGTGTCTACCAGATGGCATAAATTCATGAATTGTAATGCAGTATATATATATGTACTGTGCAGTATTGCAGCCAACGGGAATAAAATGCTTCAATCCCTGCCGGAAAATAACTCAATGCACTCGGGCAGAAAACAGTCACAAACCTCAATACACCCGGGTATACCCGAATTCGTGGGACTAGCCGAGCTCGAATAAAGTGTGTCGCCAGTGTATATTACGTCGATGTTCCAAGAATCGTATACACAGGACCCGTTTAGTTCTACCAATATACTGAAGCCCACAGGGACACATGATGGCATAAACAATATAGGTGGACAGACAGTTGATATGGCCCTTCACTTGGTGTATAGATCCATTTGAATGGGATGTAATCTTCTCGGTCTTATTTAAATGTTTACACGTGAGGCATCTTGAGCGATTGCACAAGAAATTACCATCTTTTGTATTCTTACTGGTTTGTACGGTATTTTGTAATTTTTTCAGTCTGCTAGGTGCCACAATTGATTTAATATTTCTTGCCTTCTGGAATACCACCGGTATTTTTGGTGGCAATTTTTTCCCTATAATTGGGTCACTAAGTAAAATTTCCCAATGTTTATTGAGTATATTTTTGATTTTCTGTGAGGCACAGTTGAATTGCGTTATAAATTGAGGAATACATGTCTGATTCTTATCTATGGTTCGCATCTTTTTATTCCTAGACATTATGTTGCCCTTGGACTGATCCAAAAGTTTTAGTCTATCCAATTGATCCACTTGTTTGAAAGTTTCCATGACAGTGTGACTGTTGTAACCTTTGTCTACAAACTTCTTTACTAGAGCGTCCCCCTGGGCCAAGTAGTCAGACTCAAGAGAACAATTTCTCCTGATTCTGAGAAATTGGCCCCTGGGGACGTTTTCCAACCATTTGT
>WSYH01012270.1:0-19117 GCA_036426205.1 Ascaphus truei | reverse complement strand
AGCGGCGGGCTTAACCCCTTTCAATGACGGTAGCGGTATTAACTGCTACGGTCGTGAAGGGGGTAACGTGCACCGCAACCCACCCTCCCACCTCCCGCAAGTCCTAAACTCACAAACCAAGGGCCAAATACCACCCTCAACCATCCCCACTACACACAATAAAGCGGGACGGTGGGTTAACTCCTTCATTGCATTAGCGGCTATCCGCTATGGTAATGACGCAGCATTTTTCCGTTTTTAATAATATTGATCTGAGAGCAGGGGGTCCCTGAGCATTAATTCTCTGGCTCAGGGAACCCCCTGCTCACGTACAATATTATTAAAATACACAAATGATGCTTCTTTACCTAGCGCATAGACGACTATAGGTTAAAGATAAAGAGGGTTTATTATACTGTATATTGGATGTTTTATGATACTGTACATGTGCAGGGGGTCTCCAGAGCAGAAGCGCACAGGTTTCAGGTCTGGGGACCCGTGCCACCGAGATACAGGCCCCGTTAGGGGGTGCCGGTATCCTCTGGCTCTGCTGTTTACAGGCCCACGGGTTCAGTGATCGGGACTTCAAACTGCAGAGGGATAACGCGCACACCCCTAAAGGGGCCTGTATCTCGGGGGGCACGGGGTCCCCAGACCTAAACCAACGCGATTCAGCTCCATGAGACCCCCTGCACATCTACACTATCAATATTAAAAATGTATTTCAAATGTATTTATTGTTCATTGATTTATTTATTTATACCAGTATTTATATATTATTTTTTGGCGGCTGCTGTGGTGTGTGTTGTATTTTTTTATGTGGGTAGTCGGTCGGGAGGGTGGGTGAGAATGGTAGGTATTAGCCCAACGCTGGTTGGGGAGGGCTTGCGGGGGGGGGGGGGGTGTACCGCCCCCTTGGAACGTTATATCGCTGAAGCGGATATATAGCGGTATCTTTTTTAGCGGGAGGGCTTAACCCTTCATGACCGAGCGGTATACACTGCTACGGTCGGGAAGGGGTTATCATGTTGCACCCCGAACTCCCCCCCCCTTCTGCCCTTCCCACCCCACCGTCTTAAACGTCCATCCAAATGCTGGCACCCAATACCAATTTATCCCCCCTTTTTCTGCTCACCTATTATATACATCCACCCTACACACCCATTATCTTCTTGTAAACTTGCGCCCCCTTTGGTTGCTAACGCGTGGCCGTTTGTGTGATACCCACCATTCATTGCCTTAGCGGACTCTATTTCCGCATGTAATGACGCAGCATTTTCCGTTTTTAATATATATTGATCAGGAGGCAGGAGGGGGTGCCTTGGCATTAATTTCTCTTGCGGCTACGGGAAACCCCTTTTTTCTTGCTCAACTGTACAATATATTGTTAATGAATCTCTTCACCTCCCTTTTCTCTCTCTGCCTGCTCAAACCCACATTCTCGTTTATATTCTTCCCCCCCATTCCTAGCCATGTGTTTTCAGTATATTTCCTTTTCAGTCTCCTTTTTAGTTAATTTCATTTCCTGCTTTTTACACTGGCTACCTCTGACTGTCCTAGAATGCACCACCCATGGCATAGTTTCCTATTATTTCGGGCGTTACCTGACACTAGTCATACGTCTCTTTCTTCGGCTGTGAAAATCCTACCCTCAGTCATTACTGCTACAGTCATCATAATCACTTTACTGTATCCCATTCGTAATGCCCCCCATTAGCCATTTCTTAGTGACGGAAACAAATGAACAAGTTTTAAGTTGTGACAGTAATTGGTCAGCCCCCTACCCACAGACATTTCCCCCTATGTATTCCCACCAGCCATGCTTCCCTCACAAATATAATTCCCTTTTTTTACCCGCTTTCTTGGCAACAATACATATCACCATTACTGTGTATTAACTGAATTTCCCATCTTCTATGCTTTTGCCTTGACATTTGGGCCTTTTGCCTTGGCTCATCCGCGTCGCTTTTCCTTTCATCACCAGTCGCATAGTTGAAGAGGACTATTTGTCACCACATGGATGTCAGCGGGAACTATCGCTTAGGTACATGCAAGCTTCATCTATTAAAAACTGTGCTTGCGAATATTATCCATCTCTAGGGTTGTCACCCGACGATCTTTTTTTTGCGGCCCTGTGCGCCTCCGCGGTTACCCATTTTTCCCATTATCCCACTGATAAGCTGCTCCGGTGACTGTTCGCTGCCCGCTGCCTCTCTTCCCGTTAGTTCTGCCGGTTCCCCTCTTTTCCTCTCTGGCGCATGCTTGGTTACATTGCCACTCGCAGCTTTACCCGTTGCGCATTTTTCTGTTGCCTTTTTCAATCCCCCCATGATCATCGGATACGGGGAAATTTAAAAATCCTGCTTGACACCATCCACTACCTCTGCCACCTAATCACAAATTGGGGCTCAATAGGTTGAATGAAAAAACAGGGGTCACTAAGAACATTTTCCTTATTGCCCGCTTTCCACAGAATAGGAGTTGGCGAAAATCTGTTTAAAAGTCATAGTGTTCGATAACTACCTGATAATTTGAACAACCTGTTGCCATTTATCCTCTGTTGCATTAATAGCGGCCCATATCAAATAAGGCATAACTTCTGTCAGGGTTTTGTGGAAACATCGGGCTGCATTTGAACACTCAGCTCTGTAAGATAGTGTCAAGCGAACATTGGTCTTTGTCTTTATTTTTAAAAGTATGTTTTAAAAAGCTAAATATTGATACATTTTTTGCAACGTCTTCCTTCAGTCTCAAGGACAACGTAACAAGTAGTTAACAATAGCATCATGTACTGGGATCTAACTAAAGTTCTTTTTTAAACGAAACAACTTTGCAAGCCCCACACATAATTAAGTCATGAGTTTATGCCATCTGGTGGACAAGCGAAACATTGCAGCTAGTAAAAATTCTTCTTCATTATATTTAACAGATCAGGGCCCCACCGTCAGCCAGGCATGAAAACCTGGCTGGGAAGGGCCCAAACGCAACGCCAGCATTGCAAGAGGTGAGCAGCGGCGGGATTCCAGGTATATGCCAGGTACAAACCGGGGCATGTTGTCGAATAAAGTGTGTCTGTGTGTCGTGCAGTTTATATCTACAGGGTTCATTTCTATTTTATCAATATATTTGTCCCCATATAGGTCTCAATTGTTAATAGTTTTTTAAAACTGGGAGTATACCAATTTTTTATTCTTAAATACATTGTTCGAGTTAATCCTGAAGTCAACTTTCACAGATTAGATTAAGATTAGTTTAGGTTAATATAGCTAAATATTAATGGGCAATATTATGTTTTATTATCTGTATCACTTGTATTGCAGGTGGTTATTATATTCCAATAGTACCAATGCATCTAAATTTTAAACATGTACCACGGGTTATTTTTGTTAGTTTTAGTATTGAATAGTACACCTTGTATTTGATGTCGTTTTATTATTTATTAGTTTTCTAACACCAAACATTAATTCATCACTAGCCGTTGCGAATGTTGTGTTGAATCAAGCGAGATAGTTGCGGCTTCCAGTATTTTTCTGAAGATTGTTGGTGTGACGTTGGACTGTGACCTATATAAATGTGCTATGTTTACACCAACCAATCATCTCATGGGACAAGTAACGAAGTGACGAAACGCCGTAGGAGACGTTGGTGATGAAGTCCTTATGACGGACCGTGTGGGAGGGAGGTCTAAGTTCCCTGACATCTTTCTGCTGATCGGCCTTCGTTCACTTCCAGCACCGTGACATTACAATCGTATTCCACGTGAGTTACTCTGAGCCATTGGAGCCCCCCCCTTATTTTGAACGCATTTTTCGCACTTTTGAGTGCTGACAGCTTGCAGCACTATGTATCTTGGCAGGGGAGGGCAGGTTTTTAGGCGTTGCAACAGAACATTTCAGGCGGCAAAAGTTCTCACTTTGCTCCCGGACCCCCTTCATCTGCGCTTGGAGATGAACGCCCCTCTTAAAAGATTTCTCCAATAGTTGTCTTCTTCCGTCTACCTTTAAGCATTCCTTGTTTGAGTGTATCTCTATTAGGACCACCTTTCCTTTAACAACAATGTACCCTTTGTACACAGTTAACGGATTAGGGTGTGATTTGTTGCTGTGTCTACTTTGAATTTATACAGGTTTTTCACTTCTCTCTCTGTATAGACGCTGCCTGTCCTCCTCCGTTTCCTCTCGCCTCTCGAGTCTGACTACGTTTTTATATACTATATATAGATTGTTTTTATATATTATTACTCCTATTACCTATATATATCGAGGTGCCCGGTTGTTTTCGCGAGGAGTTTCTGTGATGTAGCCGGTAAGATTTGGTGAGACTAAGACAATGCCAAGCACTGATAGCGACCCGGCACATAGCAGCAGCGTGTACAAAGCAAAGGATCCCCCACCATGGCGCCTGCACCTGGAGTAAATGATTCAGCTAAAGTACTGCGAGTTCTCTTAAACAACGTATAATTAATGTGATTTCCCCTTTCCAACCCCCCTTCCTCTTTTCGGGTGATGACCCCCGGGTCGGCCAGAAACAAATTAGATACATTGAAAGGCCCAAGAAAGCCTGGACGTGTATGGGCCGGAGGTTTTTGTGTTTCTCTTTTCTTCCCTTTACGGCCCCGTCCCCCTTTTTTTGGTGGCTTATCCATGATTTTCAAAGCCGAGATTTGTTCCCCTTTCCCTAAGGAGCCATTGCACGGTCGGCCAGGCGGCTGAGTCTGGTTAGAACCCGGAGTCACCTTAACGGCGTTTGTTGGCGTTTGGGCCGGCGCCGGCTGGGGAACGGATTCCCATTACTCCCTCTTTCTTCAGAGACTCGACTTTGGATTGCGTATAGTGTGCCTCCGACCAGTACCTCCCGCCGTTCTGGTATTCATGTGGGGAGTTTGAGGCGCAGGCGGAGGAAGAAGTTGATGTGTGTGACCGGGTAAGTTTACTGGTTTTTAAAAACTTTGGTTCCAAATCGTCTACGGGCCCAGTCTGTCTACGTCTTGGTTTGGGCACTCTCAAATCTCTCCGGACTTGGGATAGTTCCCCTATTGGGAAAGGGTCCTTTGCGGACGGTGTTACTAGCATTGGTCATGGAAGGGTGATTCTTAGTGTCGGACCCCCCCATCCCACATTAGGGTCAAGGAGAACTACCGCCCGGGTGTGGGATGTGCCCTTCCCCCTTTCCCCTCCCTTTGTTCTTTTTTCCCTTCCGGGGGCGTCCCTATTCTCAATGGTAGCCACACTGCTGGACCCCCCCCCCCCCCTATTGGGGGGTTGCGAATTATTGCGGCTGACGACTTTAGAGCACTTCTTTTCGCTTTTATGCGAGTAACTGGAAGTTGCGGTGTTAATGGCTGACCTGGACCAGGGCTACACGGGCTTGCACAGTAGGGCACGCTTTCCTGGAACTAAACATCGCTTACGTATTCGCGTACGGGGGAGGGATCCCTCCTGATATAATTTTTTTCCTGCAGTTGGGGGTGGGACGGATACCCCACGTCCGTCTTTTCTTTTCGGTTTCGGCACCCCGGAACTAAATGGATTTAATACAACCACATGACTTTCCTTTGGGAAAATTAATCCGGCAGTTACGTTGTTGAGATTTAGGTCCCATGTGGTTGGTGTGCTTCCATCTGGGTCCCTTTTTTGCTTTTTTTTTTTTCCGCCCCTTTTTTTTCTTTCCCCCTCTTGTGTATTGGGGGGGTGAAGAGTTGGTGGCGGTCTGATGTTTTTCGTTGGTAGATTTTTTCTGGTCGGATTTTTTAGCCTCAAGGACAGCCAACAGTCCACCTAACGGCACTGGCGTAATTCATCGATGGACTATTATCTACGTTGAGATTTGCCAGAATTCGGACGCTGGCGCCCTGGGACACGGGGGCTACAAAGGATTGTTTAGAGATGGGTGTTATGACACGAAAGACTTACTCGAGAGATTGATTCGGGATGTTGATTTAACGCCACGAGCGTACACACTTTTTTGAATAATACCCCCAACACTAAGCCAATTATTTAGTAAATGCAATTGATTGGTACTTTTCATCGTCAAGTTTTTATGCACAAATATGTTTTATGAAAAATGAAAGATATTTACTGGTTTAACTGTGTTTGGACCAGGTGCTCCACCCTTTTTCCGGTATTTCAAATACCCACTTTTCCTTTAATACCCGCGTCCCTACTCTTTACCTCCAGCTCTGTTCAGCGGGCGGGCATGCGGGAATACGCCGTACTTGTTGCCAGATTGCCAGACCTCAGCCGTGGACTAGGCTGGGGATTTTGAGGGCGCATTAGGAGTCCGCTTTTTTTGTTTGCCGTGGGTTGAGGCTGACCCGACGCGAATCAAAGGACCGGATCTCAATTCGCGCGGCCCTCACAGTTTTTTAAACCGGCGCTGCGCCATTATTGTGAGCAGTTGCGCAGCAAAGGACAGTAAGCGAGTTGCCAGCGGCCATTACAAGGGAATGCGCAATGCGACAGGAAGGTCCATGTGGGTTTTATGCAGCGTAGCAATAGGATTTGGACGGCCCATTAGGGGACTACCCAGGCCCCCAGACTTGCGATGGCCAGGGTAGGTTTTTATATCAACAGGTCTTCTCAACATGGCCGATTTATTTGGGCTGCAGCTTCACATTGCAGGGGGATACCTTGATACAGTTGTGCGTTCTGCAAACCCACTGGCCGTCGGACCGTGACAGAGGGATTGTTTTTCTGTAGGATTGTAGGTAGTATTAAAGTGGAGACACGTGCTCGCTGTGGACTAGGCCGACTATCCCGTACCTAGGTTCAGTATTGTGATCAGGCCTCTATATAGTCTCTTGTCTTGGCCCTGCTAAGGGATAAGCTTATTATTTCCAGGGACCTTTAATTTCAGTAGCTGAACTTAAATAGTCAGGCGTATAGCACCTTATTTGCACGCTGCCACGAAGTGACCTCTGTTCTGTGGATCCATGTATGACCATCTCCTACCGCTTTTTTGTGGTATACAGACAGTTCTTTTAAGGCACTTGCTAGTATCTAGCTGGAAGTTCAAACCCACGCGGCACGTTTTTGGGGAGGGGATGGCCCATCGTGGACAACAACGTTGGATCGATGGATTCCCTCTTGTTAGTCGCCAATACCCAGTAGGGTTGTCCCTTGTGCGTTAGCCTTCGGGCTAAGTAACAATACAAGTGATACCCCCACACTCCACATTAGATAGTGCCTATCTCACAACGTTTTTTGGGTGGGCCTGATCCACTTGAGTTTTTTTTGATCAGGGACATCATTTGCGGAATTGGTGCTGGCACCCAATATAATTGGGGACAACTTCCACTGTTGGTATCAGTTCAGTTTGGGCACTATTATGACGTGGGGTACCGCCCCTTTCTTTTTTTTGGTACCAATGTATCCGTGTCCAGCTTAATGTTGTTTGTTAGGTGGTAATATATTTGTTGTGTGTGTATTTATTCGTATGTTTTATCGTTAAGGGTGCTCATGCTAACGTCAGGATCCTATTGCAGGTGGAGGCCTTGCTTTTGTCCCCTAAGAAATAACGGTACACCTTCCAAGCTCCCCCCCCACGCGGCGGCCGCGCGGTTTCAGGCAATTCTTGAGCACCAACCACTTTGGTAATGCCACCCCCTCCGTTTAGTCTCCCAGCAATATCCTTACCAACTAGTTGCCGTGAGTGGAAAGCGGCACTAAATCCTTGCATAAGAGATATCTACAGTGACATTATGGTGACAGTTACATCGTATATTCAAGTGATCGTATACATAGTGGTCGGGAAGCACAATTCTGTGAAAGATTTTAAAGCGACCTCTTGGAAAATTTTATTCCCCATTCTTTAAGGGATGGTTTAGTAGCACTTTTTTGTCCAAAAGCTACTTCAAATTATCGGAGTCGATAAGAACGGCAACAAAGATTTGCAAGTGACGCTTACCCCAACTCAATACTGCAGCAAATACATCTTAAGATGTTTACATAGTTGTATCACAGTGTCTCTATCACGGTGTCACACTTGTGGTGTTAAGTCGTTCTATATCTGGCTTGTCAGCAACTAGATAACATTATTTTCTAGTCAAGTATTGTGCAGGATATTCAGGATTCCTCATGTGAAAATAGGTAAAAACTCTAGCGGTATTTAGTCTTTACGAAGCACAGTGATACTCATCATAAGATGCCTTCTCATGTAGACACATCTCTGACTCTTCTTGTGTCGTATTACCTCTTTTTCCTTGTCGCTTTCATCTTTTTTTTTTTGTTATGCACTTTCAGGTGTTTTTTGCCTGGCTACGGCTTGTTGATTCTACATCACGACTGATGCCGTGCCAGTATTCAAACTCGTTCCAAGTACAATTCTTTACCGCGTCGTGTTAATTACCGGATATACTGTGATGCAATGCAATGTTTATAATTATCCCTTGATTACCACTAAATGGAACGTTATCTGTAGGTTTATCATAAATATAAGCAACCAAATACATTATGGACCCGCTGTTGAGACATTGGGAAGAATTAGCTATGGACCTTGCGTATTACGACAGACTCCAAAAAAGAAGTATTATGCATGTATGACATATTGATTAGGGATCTGTACTATAGACAGATTGTAGACACAGATCTTTCCCCTTCCACTATCTCATAGGCCACGCGGCCAAACAAGCAAATTCATACTGTGGTGCTTGAGGATCTATGTTGCCTTCCCCCGCCCTGTGGGGGTCTGTTTTACGTCCGGGAGGATTCACACGCAGGGGTCACTGCTTCTGAATGGGACCCCACTGTGCCCATCTTGACCAGCTGGACAGTGTGTACATCTGCTGTTAGGGCGACATGCACGACTCTTTATCCCATACAAGAGGATATCTCCTGTGATGGGTTCCTCCTAGCCCCATTTGAGCAGTCTCAGAAGGTTGACAGCAGCCGCGTCTGTCCCCTTAGGTGTAAATGACCCTATTGGTGTTGTTATCTACATTTCATGAGCGGGAACTATGTAGATGCCCGATATCCGGTCTAGTGAGTTTTATTGCCACCCTCATGACATTAGATACCAATATTAGGTATTTTATATCATTTTGAGGGTGTCATGACAGACAGGGCATGCTTCTCCTACATTTTTTATGTGTTCCTCTGCTACAGCTCCCTCAAATTATAGTTTGGCTTCCACACAGGGTGGCCCCTCTCTGAAGACGTCAATCCCCTCGCCGGCGGAGGGACCAATCAGAATTTTAGCCAGGGATTTACCTCCCAAAGCATCTATATCCTCTCGGTTATGTCCATCATGGGTGCGTGTCAGAGAACCTTGAGCAGCTAAGTCTGCTACATCTGTATGTACAAATTAGTAGAACGAATTTGTCGGACTCACATGTGATCACAGTCTGTGATTCATCCGTTTCTTGCAGCTCATGTTTCCCAGTAACATGCAATGAGAAGTTTTATTATGGCTGCACACACAACTATTAGACGTTCTCCTTCGTCTGCTTCCCTAGTTTTATCAACCTGTGACTCTAATATGTATTAGATACCCTAAAACAGGAATGGGACGTATCATTACGCCATCAAAGCAATGTACCCCCTAGGGACATTATTAGACTATTTTATACTTATATAATCATATATAAATATTATTGGTATTATTGATTATCTAGATTATATGGCTATAATGTGATTTCTTTTCAGTCTCTCTTTTTACTTATTATGTGGATGCAGTTTCCACAAAGTGTCTCCAAAATACTTTTTGTGAGGATCAACGAGCATTTGTCAGACGATTTTTATTAGAGTATGATAATTGGAGGTAAATGTCAATAAAGGGAAAACAGATGATTAAGGTAATTTCAACAGTCACGAATACACGTTTCTTCACGCTGGCTCAGTACCCAAAAAGTGCAAAACATAAGTTATTCAAGGTTTCTGTTATTTCGCAGTTGCGGTCATTTCCCATACAGTTTAACCTCAAAGATAAGGTTAATGGTATATCGCCTATGTGGTCAACGATATCTGTACAGAGATCAATACACACGGACAGAAATGTTCTGTCGTAACACTCCACCACTAAGAGGTATTTTTTTCTTTAGACAATTATCGGTGACGCCCACGCACGTGGGCCTCCATCTACTTGTGCCAGGACTCCCCTGGTTACAAAGACCCCTCTTAGGCTAACAGCTGTGTCTATATTTTTACAGGCAAGTGCTGAGGCGAACATTACGGCCCTGAACCCATTAATACGATCCACACAAGGGTGCACATTATTTATACAGCAATTATATTTAGTTCACACGACGCCATGGCGGCTTTACACATTGGGTTTTGCATGTATCGAAGTCGTAATATTATGTACTTTCTGTAATTCATACAATCCCAACCTTAAAATAACGTATGAAGAATCTACGCCAGTTTCTAGGCAGGCATACATTACTGCAGGTCTGCTCATATATTACTAATTAAAGGTTTATGAGTATTTAAATAAATATAGTGCAGGTTCTACACATCTTTAATTATATGAACATTTTTTCTTTTTGGTGAAAAATATGCCAAAGTAGTACAGGACCCTACACCCTTGTATGGTGCAATACCATCTATCTCCATACAGTGACAAGGATTAGAAATCTACATTAAATGGTTTTAACATGATTCTATTTATGTTATTGATGTTATAAAAACCTTTTACCAGGCACAGTATAGCACATCGTAGAGGTCACTTTATCGTTTTCCCAAGTAATGTCCGGGGCACAGAGTTAAGACAAATAATACATGTTACACACATACACCGTATACTAGACTGAGCATGGTATCCTACCATAGATATACAAGATAATGATCAGGCCACAGGTTTAATAGAGAATTTGTGTATTATGGGGTGGATGAATACATTAAAGACTACATTAAAGATGTGTGATCAGCCTTAGTATTTGAAAATAACTTTTCATAAATATAATACAACTCGAAATTAACAATACAATAATAGAATAATGCACATTTTATTGTCTGTATTACTGTATGCATGTAGAAGTAGACTACATCTTGTCTACAGGTACGTATCCAGGTAGAACAATAAACCTTTTTTTTCGACAATTTTTGTGTTGAGCAGTGTATTAGTATTTACTTCTATCTCAAAATCACTGACGACAGTCACTAACAAAGTGGACAAATGGACTAGCACAGCTAATATCCACTACCATGTTAATTCTATTACTATGTCTTTAATAGGATCTCATCTGCTTGTGCCATTTTGAACAATTGTTTTTGATTTGCCACAGTTATCCCTGAACATCTTTATTCACTCTCACTGGGACCTCACAACCAGCGGTAAGCCTTTGATGTGTTTGCATTTCAAATCTATTCTCAAATCCCAATCTGTATCCAGCGTTGCATTTCTGTTTGGTGGTCTCGTCAATATCCAATCGGTTTTCTATTTTCGTTCGGGGTTCCAAAGGGCATCAGTCTCTAGACCTTTAATTTGGTCACTAGGCTTTGTGCCCTTAGGCTTTTGTTACTTTGTGTATTCCTAACCCTAAACCCTTTCTCTTGGTGAACTAATGTCTTAATTCTTCTTTGGCTTTCAGCAATAATATACTATGACGATGTAATCCCATTTACGTAGTAAGACTGCGAAGAATTACGTGGGTGATTGAGTTTTTAGTTTTTTTATCAGCCACAAAAATGCTCAAAACGAAACAGAGACTTGAACTTCTGCACGGATAACACTAACCCCAAAAAATAAGTCTCCGGTAGCGGCGAATTGCCATTTTGTCAGAATCAGTGCAGTGTCACAGACAGGAAGAAAAACAGAGAACTCAAGGGTTAGTGTCCATGTAACATGACTCTGATGAACAGGCTGTTTCTCCTTCTCCAGAGATCCAGCCGTGTCTCGATGGTAAAGAAGGAGCCGGCACTCAAGTGGTTCTAGCTCGTGTGTTTTTAATTAGACAATATAATGGCTCGATCGGGATATGGTTAATCACAGACATTCACCGTTTTGTCCACAGTGGGAAATATAAAATAGGTCACTACTGGATCCAGAGTTCTATACACAAGACTCCCATCAGATGTCCTGGGAAAGTGTCAATCCCCTCTGTCCACTCCTTATTATATTTTCTACCCCTGCCTCTCCCCCTTGTATTCCTTGACCGTGTCACCAACATGGATCTTTCTCTGGATGTCTCACCGTCTAATATGATATGTTAACCATCGTTCCAAAACAGAACTACTACTTTCCCCGTCCCTCACTCTATAACCTACTACATTATCCTTCTCCTACTGGAGTAAGCCCTGGTAAGGGCAGGTGCCAGTATTAACCATGGGCGGGACCCACCAACAGGCCTCCAGAACCTGTATGAAAAAAGTTGCTGGTACCCTGTAGGTCTGTCAAGTGACCCGTCAGCCCGCCGGGGACTCGCGTGGGGCTGTGGTATGAACCTTGTATGTAAAAGAATAAGTCATATATTTATGGGGGGGCACAGGGGGTGGGTTATGTATTTAATAAATATAATGATGTTTATTGTGGGGCTGTGTATTGTTTTTATTGTGGGTACTGGGGGTGGGGAGAGGGGGTATTGACCCTAAGTGTATGTGGGTAGGCCTCCCTTGTGGGTAGTGGGTGAGGGTGGTTAGGCCTCACGGGGTGGGGGGTTAGTGGGGGAGGGTATGTAGGCCTCCCGAGTGGTGGGTGATGGTGGGTTAACCCCTTAATGACTGTAGCGGTTAATAACCGATATGGTGAATAAGGGGTTAGGGGCCATTACATTGGCTGTTTTTATTCTTGTTTCTGTTTTGCAGCATCGGAGGGGGCATGGCCAGGATGAAGATGAGGATGGCCTTCATCGTGGCAGCCGGACATGGGTGAGTGCAATATGTATTTAATGTATTTATTGTTCTTTATGTATTTAAAATGGGCACATTCACTATTATCCATTTGTGGATAATAGTAATTGTGCCCATTACTATACTGTATGTTTTAGGGGGTATTTATTTATAAGTATGTATGTGTTTTGACATTAATTAGGGGGGGGGGGCATAGAATTGGTACTGCAGGCCTTTGGGTAACACCCGAGGGACCCCGCCAGCCTATAGTATCATTAATGTGCATATATGTGTATGTTAGGGCAACTCCATCCCACGTTAGGGGTTGTTGGGGTAATATATATATATATATATATATATATATATATATATATATATATATATGCAAATACAACTGTATGCTCATCTGCATGTCTTAGGCAGGTCTGCAACCCCGCCTTTCCCCATTATCACCCAGCATACAGCACTTCCACTGCAGCAAGGGATTCTGGGAAATGACATGCAAATGAGCACACAGTGTCACTTTTTGCCTCAAAAACCATTTTTAACATGGTTCCCTATAGGCTTAAGCTTGCTGCATGGTCACAGCTTTGAGCACAGCCAGGGTTAACTTGCATACCCAGAAAACCACCAACAGACAGCTGTTTCGACCTTAATGGGTCTCATCAGTGTGGGGTTGATTTTAACTGGGTATGCAAAGAGGCTATGGGATAGGCTATACCATAATACTGAGTTAAGTTATGGTGAGTAAAAAAAAGTGACAAAAACCCTCCACAGGAAAGCAAATATGCAAATACAACTGTATGCTCATCTGCATGTCTTAGGCAGGTCTGCAACCCCACCTTTCCCCATTATCACCCAGCATACAGCACTTCCACTGCAGCAAGGGATTCTGGGAAATGACATGCAAATGAGCACACAGTGTCACTTTTTGCCTCAAAAACCATTTTTAACATGGTTCCCTATAGGCTTAAGCTTGCTGCATGGTCACAGCTTTGAGCACAGCCAGGGTTAAGGTGCATACCCAGAAAAACACCCACAGACAGCTGTTTTGACCTTAATGGGTCTCATCATTGTGGGGTTGATTTTAACTGGGTATGCAAAGAGGCTATGGGATAGGCTATACCATAATACTGAGTTAAGTTATGGTGAGTAAAAAAAGCCTGCCACTGCCCCGGATACCCCCAGCCCATAGCCAGGCTGCAACAGGGGGTTGCTGATCTGAGACACCCCCTGAGGCTCTGCCAGGGTAGCGGGGAAAACTGGCTGGCTCACTTGCTGCCTTCCCTCCCCGGTTCCCACTGGCCCACCCAACCCTCTCCCAGGCAATCCTACCCTAGAGCTGGGTGCTAACGGGGCTAGCCCCTCTCCCTGAAGCTGTGCCCCCATTACCGGAGGTGAGCTCAGGGTTGCTGGTGCAGATGCACCCACCTTAGCTCCTGGCTGGCAGGTAATCTGGGGGTGGTCTAACTGTGCCACAACTCCTGGTACCTCCAGCCCATAGCAAGGTTGCAACAGTGGGGTTCTTAACTGAGAGTCCACTTGCTGCTCTGCCCAGGTAATGGGGAAGCCTGGCTGCCCTACAAGCTGCCCTTCCTTCCCCTCCCCTGAGAACTGATGCGGGCTACCTACCTGCAGCCTCCCCTCACTCCGCTTCTCCCTAGCTAATCCTAACCTGGATCCTAGGGACACCTGAGTGAGGCCATCTCCCTGACACTGTCTCCCCATTACCGGGGATGAGCTCAGGGTTGCTGGTGCAGATGCACCCACCTTAGCTCCTGGCTGGCAGGTAATCCGGGGGTGGTCTAACTTTGCCACAACCCCGGTTACCTCCAGCCCATAGCAAGGCTGCAACAGTGGGGTTCTTAACTGAGAGTCCCCTTGCTGCTCCACCAGGGTAATGGGGATGTCTAGCTGCCCTACAAGCTGCCCGTCCTTCCCCTCCCCTGGTACCCCTATCTCCTGCCACCCCCCGGTCATGCCTATAGTGAAACAACAGGGTACAGTCATAGGGAAACATAAGTCAGAGTCAGTCTGCGACTTGGTCTGGCTTACCTTGCTGGTCCCCGCAGAGACCGCCGCCTTCGTTGGTCCCAATTGCAGGGGGACAGGAGCGGCCGCCGCTGGCCCCATCTGGGCTGGGCAGCGCCGGGCCGCTGCCGCAACAGCGCCCGGGTTGGGTACAGGTAAAACAGTGCAGGACAAGGGTCCCAGGTCTTTGTGGAGGAACACAGCTCCATGTAAACTTGGTAAAATAACCCCCTCCCGCAAACCCTGTCCCTCCCCCCAAATAAAACTGCCGCCGGCAGGATGCCGGAGTGGCGGCGTCTTCTCTGCCGCCGCCGCTGGTTCTCCGCCGGGATCAGGTGGATGGCCGCTGCTCTCCACCGCTGTTGCTGATGCAGCCCGTCCAGGTTCTCCAGGAGACGTCCCGAGGAGGGTTGTCGCCCCGGCTGGGCGGGAGCCATCAGAGGATGCCTCTAACTGGGTCATCTTTTCCGCAGCTCGTGAGCGTTGGCCCTGAGGGGCTTCTTCGCCTGACCGCGCACGGTCAGGGCACTGGGCATTATTGTGGCCCATTTGTTGGCAGTGCCGCAGCAACTGCCAGTGCTTCTCCGCCACTGGTGGATTAACCCCAGCAAGGGGCAACGGAGTCCAAAGCGGAGTTGCCTGAGCGCCGGGCTCATTCCAGAGCTTCTCCGCCGCCGGTGGACTAACCCCAGCAAGGGGCAACGGAGTCCAGAGCGGAGTTGCTGGAGCGCCGGGCTCTAGGAGGGGATAAGCGGGTCGGATCATTGCCAGCTTCAGCTGCTCAAGCTGCTCTGCTGGGTCATCTCTCCCTGCGCAAACATCAGGGCCAGCAATTCTGGGTAAAATGGACTGGCCGCCGCAACGGCCAATACCTCTCCTGGTGCAAGACCACCCGCTCCCTCCACATGTCTGATGGTTACAGCAGCTGCAGCTGTGGATCTTTGCTCAGCCTGCCGGGTTTCATGCTCACCGATTGCTGTCTCTCTCTCAGCCTTGCTGGCTGCTGGTCCCCGCGCCGACTTGATGCACTCCTCCGGTCTCAGTGCCTGGCTCCAGTCAGACGGATGGCCGGCACTTTGGTTCTGGAGGCAATGCTTCTCACAAGTAGGGGAACAGTGAGGAGGTGCCATATCTTGTGTTATATGTTGTACACTGTGTGTTCAATATCTTTAGTCCCAGGAACTTGCAATTACCATCAAGTTCCCACTTGATCACAGTACCCCGCAGAATACTGTAATCCAGGTCCAGTTCAATCCCGCCAGCTGCCACCAGTTAATTACAAGCTTGTCACGGTAGCTTGTGACATGCTGTAATTTACACCAAAACTATATATAAATATATATGACAAACAAAAAGGAAAAAGCAGCGCCTCTATTAAGCTAAATCTATAAAGTTCATAAACCAAATAATATAATTAATGAATAATAATAACTAATATGTACCATATAGTAAAAATTACATATATATAACCAAATCAATCAAACTATAAACCAGGAAACAATATGATAATTGTATACATATAGATATATGACAAAAATAAATAAACAGAGAAACAAAAGGAATAAATGGATAATATAAGAGAAAAAAATATATAAAAACCAGTCCTCAAAAATAAGTCCAGTAATGGTGTTGGTTCCGGTGTGGAGGGTCTCCGGCAGCTCTCAGTGTGGTCAAACCAAGTCCACAGTGAATCTAGGGGAAAAACAGGAAGAGAGAGCGCACGCCCATAGCGTAAAATAGTATTTTAATGAGGGGAGGGGGAGAGGGGGGATAAAAAATGCACTCACAAGGGTACAATAAAAACAAGCATTGTGTGATATAATCACCACCATCCGGTTCGTGTCTGCAGCGTCTTGGGGCAGTCCCAGTATTGCAGTATCAGGATCGTAGTCCCAACAGGTATCCAGGGCAGATAGTATTCAATACAACTGTATTAGAGTCCTGGAAGATGGCTCCGTGTAGTACAGGCTTCTGCAGCAGTTGCGCATGGATCCGTCCGTTCCAGCGCTCGGTGATGACGTCAGTGTCAATGCGTCTGACGTGATGACGCTCCCTGACGCGTTTCGTCACTCTCGGGTAACTTTTTCAAAGGGTGATGTGGAGATGGGGGAGGTCCGGTATTTATATAGAGAGTCCAATAATCTCAATTACTTTGATCGTCCCCCCTTCTCAGCTGAAAGTGCTAAGTGCTCCAACATATATGCAAATGCCTTAAACATAAAAATATGTCTAAAAATATTTAAAAATATTTAAAGAAGCTTGCTGGATTGGAGATAGAGTACATCATTTGTCACATAGAAAATATAGCTCGCCATATATGAATCTAAAGGGGAACTATCTTTTAGATGATAAAGCATCAAGGTATAATTAAATAGACCTATAAACAATGTAGATATTAATACTAACAGATAAATGGAGATAGGAATGAGTCCTATGAAGCTCCCCCTTAAATTCATTCTGGCCAATATTACATGAAACATCACAGGGGTCATGACAAATTGATAACACAAAAGTCATATAATGTAAACACTATACGTGATAGTTAATTAACCCCTTAAATGACAAACGTCACAATGACCTATATAGACCAGGAGATATTAGGAAATACATAACAAACATATATCATGCCTATGCCACGGACAAAGGCAGCTGTCAGGAATAGTGAGGATGTGGTGAAAAAATAATAAAATATATAAGAATTCTAGCAGTATAACAATATATATATATATAATAAAATATATATATTATATATAATATATGTAGAAAAGACATATATAAAACTAAATACCTACATAAGTGTTTCTCAAAAACTTATCAGTGCATATCATTAACTTCGTTACATTATCCAAGTGCTCAGTGAACTGTAATTGTGGTTAAACTCTGCTATTATAATGTGTATCTAATATTAAAATTAATTCCATGTGTAAGATAAAAGTACCTGGGATGTGTAAAATAAATGTAGGAAGATTGTATATTATTGGAAAAATAAAATGTAAATGTGTATAAATAATTACTAACCCTTAATAACCCCTAAATGTATCCAATATTTGTGAGAATATATATATATATAAAGATAGTATATATCTCTAATAAAAAATATTTTGATAAATTAATATGTGTATTAACAACAAATGTATATTGTAATTATATTGGTATTATGTACATTCTTGGAAGGATGCGATGACCCCTACTCAGAGACAGGAGGAGGGACCGGGGCAACGGTACGAGATGGGATGGGGGGGAGAAGGGGGGAAAAGAGAAGGGGCGGGGTAGATGGGGGGGGAGGGGGGGGGGGGAGGGCGGTGGAGGGAGGGGGGGGGGGGGGAGGAAGGGAAGGACAGTGTGGGATTCATATGTACCCCCAGGAAGAAACCAGACGAAGAGATGGCAGAGGGCAGAGGAAGTCTAACAGGAGGAGACGTCCAGGGAACCATTACGTGAAGGTACCACATCGAGACATTCTTGAGTCCACCTGGGCTAAGAGTGCCTAGTTGGTGGATCCAAAAAGTCTCCCGCCTACACAGAGTTTTGAACCGATCACCACCGAGGACACTTGGAGAGATGTACTCAATTCCATTACTTTCATAGTTTTAGGATCTTGTTGATGGAAATTTTTGAAATGTCTAGATAAACTATGATTATTAAGACCCTTAATGACATTTCTCCTATGTTCTAGGAACCGTGTTCCAAGTGTCCTGCTGGTGCGTTCCCCATTTCAAATTAACAATCACATGGATCAGATATATTACATATGTGCTGAGCAGTTTATGATAACTTTTATGCATAAGTGGTACCTCTGGTGGAGGAACAAACCTGGGCCTGACTCAGGAGATGCCTGCAGGTAATACAACGACTACGACCACACGGGTGGTTCCCTGATGGACCCTTTTGAAGTCTAGTAGTGTTAGTGGAACTGGAGGAGGACCTCAATCTAGTGGGAGCTAGAATACTTTTTATGTTTCTAGCTTTCCTATATATCACCCTCACTCTATCAGGTAGGGTGGGTCCTAAAAATGGGTCACACTTGAGAACAGACCAGTGATCATTTAGTTTTTATTGATGGATCTATAGGACTGATTATAATTAGTAATAAACCTACATGTCGATGTCTCCATCTCTGACCGAACTGATGGAGTATTGTAACCGAGGCGACTCCCCTTATTTCCCTTATTTTTCGACTGATTCAATAAGGTGGATCTGTCCGATGACTCACCTTGCTGAGAGAGTCGAAATCAGACATGGATCATACCCCTTGGAAAGAATCTCTTTCCAAGTAGGGCGGACTGGTCCTGAAAATCCACATCCCTGGTGCATTCCTACGATTCTGTGGACGCCCCAAGGTAAGT
>WSYH01012269.1:0-19118 GCA_036426205.1 Ascaphus truei | reverse complement strand
TGTAACGGCTGGACCCCCCTTGTCTGACCCACCCAATATCACATTGGCCCGTGTGGTCTAACCGGTCCCCATTACAAGGTCGTGTGTGGTGGTGCACCTGCTAGTAACAGGACTCCTGAGTCTCCCGCTTGGTGTTATAGAGGATGGCAGCAGGACAGGTATCTCTGAGGTAGTGGTTACGAGTCCAACTTACTTCATGTGCAGCGCCTCCACCTCATCAGGATCTATGCTTCCGCAGGGAGATGGTCCTGGTGAGGAACTCCTTCTTTCTGGTGACTGCCACTGCAGAGTAATCTCACACTCACACAGCGGGGGTATCTTTGAACATGGCATCTTTATTGTGGTTTGGGATGTAGCAGACTGCCCCATGCAGCTGCCGGCTCTAGCCGCACATCTCGTCGTGCTGTCCCTTTGCCAGGTACGCCCTCCCGTATTGAAGTGGGATTCCCTTTCTCCTAGGGAGATCACCACTGCACCAGGTCCCTGGACACAGTGTGGCTTAGACAGACTTGATTGGTCACTCTGCTACCGCTAGTTACAGCACTAGGGTCACAAAAGTATTCCTCCAATCCCTTATGCAGGAGCATACATTTTACCAGCTGCTTCACACAACTGCTGGCTAACAACAACTAACTGACAGTGCTGTGCCCTTTATACTTCAGGGGCAGGCGCAGCTCTGATGTCACTATCCAGGGACTCAGAGCATACAGCCACTCCCTTCCTTACACAGGGCACCACACCAGGGTGTGAGGGAAAACCTCCATAACTACTGCTGGCAGGCCTGTACTTACCAGGACTTACTGCCAACAGGGAAGATGTACGCAGTCATTATTATGCATGGCTACATACCTATCCCACAACACAAATTCAGCTGCTGGTAATTATCTAAATGACACATCTATACATGTAATTAGATCAGATTTAAATGATAAAGGTCAGCATTGTCAATCATAAGCAAAACGGGCAAAAGAGAGAAAGAAAAAGAAACCAACAGAAAAAATACCATAGATGTGTATCATAACAAACTTGATCAATAATGTATCTAATAAAACAATGATCAAGAGTGAATAAAGTAATTAAGAAAACTATTGCATGTAGTAATGAAGTCTCATGACTAACAAATCAAAATATAAGCTGTGTTTCACCCAAACCTATAATTAAAATGACAATCTTGGTTATAAAGCCTTCTGTGGATAATTTATTTAAATATAATCCAAAGAAGCCCAAATATATTTATAAAATACTTACAATTATAAATGAATCCACATAACATGGATCATAATTTCAATCATAATTCAAGATATTGGGCTTTAACATGTAATTTAAAGAAAACAACTTAAAGTAGCCACTGGCATTGTTTGGACATTGGGGTCTATGAGGCAATTTCATTAGGGGCGGTACAGCTCATCACGTCTGTTCCGGTGTTAACTCCGATTCAAATCAATGCTAGTTAATGCTGGAACGGGTGCAATAACCAGCACTTGATGCATGTGCCTCTAAGTATCAAGGCAATTTTCACTGGGGCATTTTCACCCTGCACCTATATATCAAAGGGTTTTGCTCCATTTTTGCCCTGTCTACCCTTGCTTGCAGAAGTAAGAGTTGAAGAGGAGTTTGATGGTGCACATATTGTAATGAGATATTTTACATTCTGCACCATTCTTTTTCCTTTTTATATGCCCCCCAAAAATACTCCATATCTGAGGTGGCGTAAGTCTAAATAATTGCATCAAGTGTAAGAAACTTTTCTTACATACAGTATGCTGCAGTTTCTAAAAAAAATGGAGCAGTGTATCTAAACACACTTTTCTCTACGTTGATACATAGATCCCATTCGGTATAGATATACTCCTCTTCCTGTAAGATCTTATGTACCTATTACACCAATGTGTATTCATGTTATAGCTTTATTGTTATTGTGTTCATACCAGCATTTTACTGTGCTGTGGAATATGTTGGTGCATTAGAAACAAATTATATTATTAATAATAATAAATACCCATATCATTCCGCATGTTCAGAGAGGTTGAATTATATTATTTTGCTTAACAAGAGATATTATTTTTTTTAAGTAAAAGGCCATAACGAGTTGTGGATGGCAAGAATTGGTGGTAACCGCAGCAGTGCACTAATCTCCCAATGATCAGGGAATCAAGAGTTTGTGTTAGTGTTTACTACAATAACATTTCATTTAAAATCTTCCTATCCTTCACTCTGCGAGAGTGAAACAAAATCTACCTAGGTTTGGGGAGTTTTTTTCCCCCCTCTTCTTCTTCTACAACATAGCTGGGCAATAAAGATGGTAATTTTACATTACTCAGTTTTGAGTCAGTTCCAGTAAGCAAACAAGTAATAAAAAACAAGGAAAAAGAAGAATAGCGCCTTCTGTGAAATGTGGAAGCAGAGAATGATCAGTTTAGTGACTCTGAGCTAAAAAATGTGTGAAATCTAGCTTGCTGGCCTTTTTTTATCAAGCGGAACTGTTCTCAGAGCAACATTCCATTTCATGGGCTATAATGGCTTGACTTTGTGCTGCTGCATTAATGAGCCCACAGCTCAGCCTAATCAGAGGGAAGCCATGCAGATAATTGCCTGAATGTTTAATTCAGGGTTATGATAGGGGAATCAAAGTCACACTACAGCTGCTGAGGCTGCTTCCAGTTCCAGATCATTGGTTTTTGCAATTTTCTTTGATTTTTTTTGTTCCCCCTCCTCTCAGTGGCCTGGTACAGACCCTGTCAACTTCAGAGCCTCAGGCTTCAGGCCACAGCCAAGAAATAGAGTCCCTTTTTATTGTTACAGTGCATCATATACCTGTTGCTAAGGCTAGGTTCTGGGAGAGTGAATCGATCAGTGGTCTCTAGGCCCTGCAGATTGATTTCTTTATGCAAATCAGCTGACAACAGGAAATTTGTTTAGCGAAAGAGGATCCCTTTTTCAATTTATCTTATGCCCTGTAATCTTCAGTAAGGACAGAACCTAAGGAGGAAGTTGAAAAACCAAATGAAAGCACTTCACGATCTAAAGTCTGTTCAAAAAGGTCAGGCACTGGATGGGAGTATTGACCTTTTGGTTGTGGGAAAAGCAATTAGGCCTCACTAGGATTTCCCCAAATCAGTTTGATCCTGTAGTGACACCAACTCTTAGTCTTAGAGGTTTTGTTATTTAATATTTTGGATACCAAATGTGTGGTCATTGTGACCATTTTATAGTTGAAATTATATTTTTATTATGACAAGTGTAAAAGCTGATATTTCCTATTCCCTCTTAATATCAATATTTAATTTCTTTCTTTTTTTACTGTGTCTAGAAATCCTGTATTTTCCCAGTGGCTTGTAAATGTTTGGAAAAAGTGTTGTTTAAAGTTAAAAGAATAATAATATTCATTTAGGATAGCTGCCTCTTCAGAATCAAGATTTCTTTTTAAAATTCTAACTATGTTGATTAAAATAAGAATACAACTAAACTACCAATGTTTCTTCCTCAACTATGTTTAACACTTTTTTCAACAGTTTTCCTTCTATTTATATATTCTTTGTAATTAATTAGATGTCTAAAGATTTCATTTGTTTTTTTTGGGGGGGGGGCAGAAGCTAAAGATGGGTACAGTTTCTTCTTATCATATCATATTAGTAACATATTAGTACCATATTACTAGAATATTTTAAAATGTGTCTCAATCACTGGAAGAAGGTACTATTTTTATCCATATTGGTTTAATAGCCTGCAACAGGTTCTTCCTCTTCGAAGTCAAAACTTTTCCCATTCATTTTTCTATTTCCATATTTTGATTGAGAGCACACATCTTACTTGTGTGAAACAGTCGACAGTTACGTTTTACCTCTATTCCCCAAAATCATATTGTACAGGAACTGTTGCAATCCCCTTACATTGATTTCCCAATCCCCACGTCCTTTTTTCAAGATAATCTCGGCGCATATAACAATTTTAGGGGGTTGTGTAAGGCCTGGGACATAGTAGCTTCAGCCTCGCTGAGCCGGGCTGAGCAGATGCACTAACCCCCTGCATCTGTCATCAGCGGGGCTATAGTTTCCCCCTCCGCATGCGTGCTGATGCGTGCGGAGGCTCAGAAACTTTGCCGAGACAGGCAAGTTTCAAATTTGCCGCTCGGGGAAGCAATGTGAGCGGTCACGTGACCTCTCACATCCAATGGGAGCGAGGGACTAGCTCCGCCTCTCGCTCCGCCTCCTGACATGCCTCCGCTCCACCTCTGCTCCGCCTCACCCCGCCCCCAGAGCGCGCTCACTACCTCGCCTGCAAGGACAGGAAAAAGCTCCATTTTGAGCAGGTGAGGCAAAGCAGGAGTGCGGCTCAGCGCGGCTGAACCCGCTTTGTCCCAGGCCTAAGCCTAGATGGTTCAAAGGCTGTGAGATTCTTAGTAGGAAAAACGTTGATGTCCTGTTATGAGTTAGTTGTTAGATTTGTTTTAGCACACAGTCCTGTAATGGATTTTACCCAGAAACTCTTATACTGATTCTTGGTTGTGCCACTGTTTCTGGGTAAGGATGGGCACCTAGGCCAGAAGAAAATATTCTTGTTTATGAAAAATCCTCTTTTAAAATAAAGAAGCACCTCTGTTTTTAAGTAATGTCTATGCATCCCTGGCGACACCAGCAGCCAGAAGTAGTATATGTGATTTTGTGATGTCAAAGACAGTGACCGACAGTATGGATGTACCATATGTACCAGTATGTACTGGTACAAGAACCAGTACAAGGAGTCCCCCTTCCGTTCCACTAAGTGACTGTGTTCTGCACTCCGGAGGAATGCGATCGCAGAGTGCAATCTCCCAAGGCAAATGGTTAGGGATAATTGGATACTGTACTAAGTCATCGGGCTACTGGAGTATCAAACCCCATGCTGTAGTAGCTACAGCCAAAGGGCATTCAAAGGGTTAAGGGGTATCATCTGGGTAATAGATACGGGTTTTTTTTGTTTTGGTTTTTTTAAACTTGTATTTTATTGACAGTTTTCATAACAATTTTACATACATTTCTTTTACATTTTTGGGAAGGAAGAGAGGGTAGGGAGACTGAACACAAGTGGTACAAAATAAAAAGGGGGGGGGGGGGGGTGGAAAGGATTGGTACCGAAGCATCTTTATACATCATATTTTACATTCATATTTGCCGAACTATCACATCCACTACATTTGCATTCCATTAAGTAACCTGGGCCTAGTCTGAATTACAACATTATTGTTGCCAAATTTATGCCTGAGTTATCTATAGATAGCAACCATGGAGTCCAAATTTTCTGGAAATTAACACAGGTATCATTAATAAGACTAGTCAACTTCTCCATTTGGCACAGAAAACCATATTTTGTCTTTTATAATTTGTATGAATGGAATTTTATTCTGGATCCAAACCTCTGCAATTTTAGACCTGGTGGCGGTGGCTATTTGAGTTATCAGTTTATTTTCTGCCCTCTAGAGACCCACAATGGGCCTGTTCAGGAGAAATAGCCACGGATCCAATAGTATCTCTACGACCAGGATTCCCTCTATCCAACTGTGAATCTGGACCCAAAGTTCGGCAATACAGGGGCAGGACCACCACATGTGGATAAATGTAGCTCTCTCTCCACACCCTTTTGGGCATAGGGGAGAGTATCCTGGTATATATTTGGACATATCTATAGGAGTTCTATACCATCACAGCATTACTTTGTACGTGTTTTCTTTCATAGTTATACAGATGGAGCAATAGATACCTTTTTTACCCAAGTCTGACACCTAAGTATTTTTTATTTATTTTACAAAGTTACTTGGGAGAGGTTTGATTTCCTCTGGCTACTCCCTTTTGTGTTATGTAGCTATGTGTTCAGTAAGTGCTTACACAGCCACATCCCCCTCTCTCCACCGCCACTTAACTTTATTGGTTCCCTGATTAGGACAGGGTGGGAGAAGAGAAAAGAAAACACAAGATTGAAAGATACTATAGGTAGTCCTCGATATCCAACGTTTCACTTTACAACGAATGGCATATCCAACGCTTTACAATGCAACCCTATGGGCCATGTTTCGACGCCGGAATGCATTATGACGCTGGAATGCGTTATCCAATGCTCACTGCCACCGATTAACATGGGACTCACTTTACAACGGTTTCACTATCCAACGCTACTCCCAGAACGGATTCTGTTGGATAACTGAGGACTGCCTATACTCCATTCAGAGGCCCCTAAGAAATTCAACTGAGCAACTATGTGGGATTGCACCTTTAAGCCATTAGGGTCTGAAATTGTTGCCTACCCATACTTTGCATCCTCGCTGCTTCTTCTTTGCATAATGGTGTGTGCTATATAACGTAGTATTGAGACTTTTTCTTTTTGACCTTTTGTTTTTGAGTGTGCTTATTTTTACATAACATTTGTTTCTTTTTGCATCACATTAGACCCTAGACTCCTTATTTATGTCTTGATGTACAGGTATAGAGTCTGGTGACATGTATACTGTTCTCTCAATATTATTTGAGTGGATACAATTAGAGCTAACCACGTTTCCACGCACCCTGAAACCCATTTCTGATTACCTTAATTTATTTATGAATGTTCTATATAAACATGTTGAGTGCTGTTTGGAAACCCCATTTTTATTGACAGTATTGATGATGACTCGCAGTGTTTTGTTCAGCTAGCTACTTGTGATTCAAAGCACACTGGGTCAGATGCACAAAGCTTCATTAAATCATGGCAACATTTTTTTTACGTTACCTATGTAATTTTGTCTGAGTTTAACAGGTATCCACTCAGCTAATTGTATGCAAAAACAACGGCCAGCGTTTAACGCATTAGCAAAGGTTTAACATTAGCCTAATTTAGCACTATCTTGCGTTAGCTTGAAATAACCTGACATTTATTTATGTCTTACCTAAAGGTGGCGTTAGCTTTATAGAGAGCCTGAAATATGGATTAAAGAGAGAGAGAGAGAGAGAGAGATCTGTGTTAGTATAGTACCAAGTGCTGCATATATCCCCTGAAACCTTCCATTAAAATCATTAAACTATCTTGGCATATCTCCAAGGTATTTCAAGTGTTCTCCTTGTTGATCACAGGTGTTTGAAGGGAGGTATCAGGGGATATATATAGCTTTTGGAACTACACCTAAAAAAGGTCTCTCTCCATCTCAACCCATATTTCAGGCTCTTGAAGGAGCTAACACCACCTCTAGGGGTAGATCCTTAGAAATCCGTTAATGACTTAAGGAGATGTTAATGTCACATTTAGTGGTAATGGGAATCTTCAAAGCTCCCTAAAGAGGCATTAAGTGTTGTTTTAAAACCAAGACGGCCTGCTGTTAACTTTAATGAATGTTAGTGCTAATGATATGAAAAAGAGGTGTAGACCACCTCATCGCATATCCACAGCAGTCAGAGTTAATAGGAGAATTAATGCAGCTTTAATTAGGTCATGGTAATTTCTCCGGGTAGCAGAAAATTCTTTGGCTTTGTCCAGAGTTTTGAAGTTGGCCACTTGGGCTTCCTACTGTATATTGCCTTAGCAATGTGAGAAGCCAAAGTGAATACCCTGAACTAAGCCAAACATTTCAGTCAAAACCTGTGTATTAACCCATACTGTCTATTACCTGCTAAGGTAACCAAGAGGTTAAGACAAATACCCAAACTACCCTACTATCCATTGTATGTCATAGCGGTACAACCCTGGGTGGCCTAACCTCACTCCTCTGGGCACCAACCCCTTTAACCCACCCCTTTCAATCCAATGATTGTCACTGGGGCTACCTAGGCCCTCAGTGGGAGCCTAGATCCCTACATTGGCAAATAATGTTGACCATTAAAAACAATTAGATTACTTACCCCTTCCGGGATGAAGGCCGGCCTCCTCATCTTCAAGGTGGCAGCTCCCCTGAAACAACCTATAAAGGGCAAATGCCAAACCAGTAAAAAAAAAACGCACAATATTAATCCAAGACCCAATGGCCAATAAAAAACCACGGGAAAAATAAATCCAGACTCAATGGCCTATTTGTAATTCAAAGCCATCCTTGGTATCTGACTTTGGATGCTCAACTTGACCCGAAGCTCTCAGTTGATAGAAAATAAATATTCACAAAAGAATCTATCTTCTTTTCATCTTATCTTGAAAACTGTCTTCTTTCTTCAGGCCCAGAATGTTGCCTCTTCATCTCTTCTGTGATGTCTGAAAAAACAAAAATATCCCCCGGCGCAAAACAATACATTAATAGACAGATTGTTGTAATTGACTTAATTAGTCAGACCTGTATAGTCACATATCAACCTGTATTATATCTCTGTCAATATAATTCTTGCTCAGATTAAGTCAATAAAGTCAGAGCAAACTCAGATTAGTTACGGTATAGAGTAGGTCTAATATGGATAACGCACACCTGATATGGTGATTTCTGGGAACATCCTCATGCGTTATCCAAATGGCAGCAGATGGAGCTGTAGCTGTATGGATTTATTGCCAAGTTCGAATTTTAGGACTATTCTTTAAAATTCCAACGGAAAACCCTTATAAACTAAAGAGAAATTACATAGCATAATAACATTTATTGCAACAAAGACTGGTATAAAAACAGATGTAAACTCTCAAAAGCCCTGGGGAAGCAAATTAGCAAAACGCATTGGATTGGTGCTCACAAGCCACCGTAGTCCTTTGGAACGCGCAACCAATCCGAAGCTGTCCGCTTGATACTAGCATCTGCAGGACAATCGTGCGGACGCAGATCCATCTAGGGAGAGAGACGCCGCCGCCCACACCGCCCCCAGCTGTGCACGAGCCGGGGAAGAGAGAGGCAGCGACGCTATCCCAGCTTGGAAGATAACACCTTGTCAGCTGACAGGAACGTGTTTGGTGAATGCGAGAGATCCTATTTGCCCCTGCTACAGAGGAATTCAGTATAGGCTCTACATGCTGGAAAGCTTTATTCAAAAGGCGCAAAAATATCATGCGTTTTTGAGTTTACATCTGTTTTTATACCAGTCCTTGTTGCAATAAATGTTATTATCTTATGTAATTTCTCTTTAATTTATAATGGTTTTCCGTTGGAATTTTGAAGAATAGTCCTAAAATTCCAACTTGGCAATAAATCCATACAGCTACATCTCCATCTGCTGCCATTTGGATAACGCATGAGGATGTTCCCAGCAATCACCATATCAGGTGTGCGTTACTAGTATCTATATTAGACATACTCTATAACATAACTAATCTGAGTTTGCTCTGACTTTATTGACTTCATCTGAGCAAGAAATATATTGACAGAGATATAATACAGGCTGATATAAGACTATACTGGTCTGACTAATTAAGGCAATTACAACAATCTGTCTATTAACATATTGTTTTCTCTGTGTTTTTTCCTTGTATTTCTCTTATATTTGGAAATCTCGCTTGAGATGGTACACCGGAGGACATTTTCGTTTTTTTCCTGCTTATTATTTGGAGGGACGTGGAAATCCCTCTTTGGAATCTGGCTGCCGGACTTAAGAATCATCCTATTTGGGAAATGTACTACCTCGTAACAAATTGGTGTGATTCACTTATATGAGTTTCACCTTTCACATATTAATTTTTAACCCTACACTTGTTTAATATTTAGTGGATGTCGCTGCTTCCTTTTTCTCACTTCTGTGATGTCCCAAGCTTTATATAGGGCCTGGGACATCACAGAAGGCTAGACGTCACATGGTACATCAGCCAATCAGGTTGGTTGATGTACCATGTGATGCCTTCCCTTTTTTGAGATGAGATGTCATTTCAAAGTAAGGGAATCACATGGTACATCAACCAACCTGATTGGTTGATGTACCATGTGACGTTTGACCTTCTGTAATATCCCAGGCCCTATATAAGGCTTGGGCCATCTCAGAAGACCGGATGCAGTTGAAGAGGCCACATCCTGTGACTGACGAAAGAAGACAGCTTTAAAGATGAGATAAAAGAAAATAGAACATAAATACTCACCCACTATTCTTGTGTCGACTGAGGACCGAGAGCTTCGGCTCAAGTTGACGATCCAACGTCATCCAGTCAGGATGTTCTGAATTTCAAATAGGCCATTGGGATTTTTTTTCTCTTTGGGTTTGTTTGGCCATTGGGCCTTGGATTCATTTTATAGTGTTTGGGGGGGGGGGGGGGGGGGTTGCCATTGGGCTTGGATTGTTTATTTATGTTTTTTATGGTTAAAAAGGGCATCTGCCTTTTATTTGAATATTTCGTTGGGAGCTTCTTTCCTGAAGATGAGGACAGACTTCATATGGTAAGGGGTATGTAATCCAATTGTTTTTAATGGCCAAAACGTAATGCCAATGTGACTATCTATGCCCCAATTGAAGGCCTATGTGTAACGAGTGCTCGTCACAAACAGGACGGGACCGCAAGGCCGAAGTGGGGATTAGTAAACACCGACCCGAAACCGAGAGGCCACATCCGGTGTGCAGGTTCGTTGTCGTGTATCTGGGTCAGAGTAGGAGAGGTCGGGAAGTAGATATACTCGCTGTGGTCGAGGGTAGGTGACTGTAGCGTAGTAGGGGTCACGTAGCCAAGGTCGAGGGTAGTAAAAGGCAGCGTAGTAGGTATCCAGGCCAAGATCTGGGTACAGGTGAACTGTAAGGGAAGACAAGGCAAAGCAAAGCAAGGCAGGACAAGGTATAACAGAGCGCTGGTGACCAGCACAATGTCACAAGAAAGAAATTGTTATTCTTAGCCAATTTGCTGAGGCATATGCTGAGCATATAAAGGATGAACAGCCAATTGGTGAACTGCTGAACATCAGGGATTGATGGTGAAACCAGAGCCCTGATTCGTTGCTGTGCAGTGTTCACACAGCAGGTGCTGATGAGGTACAACTGCAGCAAGTTTGAATCAAACTCTGGAGCGGAGCCTTTGCCCGATCCTCACACTATGTAGCCAGAGTGACAATCAATGGATTAAAAGTATTGTTTTTTATGATGTGCTTGTGTTTTTTTTATGTATTTATTTTAAATGTATGTTGTAATTCTATTCAATGGTCAAAATCTCTATTAGCCACATTTGGCTTACGGGACTATTGCCCATTAGCCTATTGGGGGGGAAAGTTTGTTGTGTGGGTGTAGGGGGGTGGATTATGATGATAGGTGCCCCGGTAGAGTGACTTTAGGCTGCCCGGAGGGGTTACGCGGGGTGGGGTTAACCCCTTGTATACAATAGCGGTTGAACTGCTATGACATTTAATGGGTAGTAAGTGTATTTACCGCTTGGTATCCTTAGGGACCAGGAAGGCATGCATAATGCATGCCCTGATGGCCACTATGGCTTCCAAGATGTTAATAAACATATTTGTTTTGGGTAAGGTAGATGCCAGGTATATATTGCCTATATACCTGCATCTTCCTTAGCATATGGCTAATGCGAGCCAGCATTACAGTCAGTTAGGGCCGGGCACTGTCTTGTCCTGTTAGCCATATGGAAATTAGGGCACTAATGGCCATTGTTTTTACATATATTTACCTTTGTAGAAACCCGTTAAACTAAACCTGTGAAGCTAACTGACGTTACCTATTTAGGTAACGTCAAGTTAGTAGCCCAAAATGAACACAGCTTTGAGTATCTACCCCGTAGAGTATAGCCTAACGTCAAGTTAAATCCCTGTGCTTACCTGAACGGTCTTTAGTGCATACTGTATGCGATGTTAGGGGGATCACCTCATTTGCATATAATTAGCAATTATGGCTGGATACAAAATACGTATGCATTATTTAAGGAGTAGCACTGGGTTAACGTTAGGATATTTGCTTTGGTGGATAGACGTTCTAGTTAATCTAACATTAATTTAGCGAGCATACTGCATATGGCACACTGTATTTTAAGAAAGCAGTCACATAACGAACCTGAAAACACATAGGAGGATGTGGATCAAGTGGAATAATTTGCTCCATCTTGACAGAGCAAAATGTTCATTTGCAATTTTCTCCTGGTCGATTTGTATAAAGCTTGTTATTTAAACTTATCTGGCTCTTTGCAAAAAAGATTGACGCCCCATCAGAATTGGCAGATTGAATTAGTGCTATTCCACTATATTGATGCAAACTTTGGTAGAATTATACTATCGCTCCAATCAACTTTTGCCTTAACTGCTCCAAAGCCACTCCCCAAATCACTAACTGATGTAAGTGGAGCAAAAATGGTGCAAATCTCCACAAAACATTGATGCTAAAATTGCTTACTATTAAAATCATTAAATATGTCTAATTTATTGGAGAAATGCTCCAAATTGGCTCAAATGTGATGCCTGATATATATCCCCTAATGTTTTCGAGTGAGCAAGTAGATATGCTCATTGTACATCTTTTGAAAGGACTGTATCTATATGATTATTTTTGGGAAAGCTCCACTACAAAGAGAAACTCCTGCAGTTCATTTTTGAACTGAAGTTTTTAAACGACTGAGTAAAAACATCTCTTGGAGTTACTGGAACCAATGTCACCGCTGAAGGCTTGAAGTTTTTCAACATACAAAATGGCACTCACCATCCTCTTCTACAACAAAGTACAGTAGTAGTTGTAGATTTCTTGGTGCTCTGGGGTCTCCACTGTTCAGGTACAGTACACACATTTCACAAAATGTAAGTTTTTCTATGTACATAAGTTTACATGAATGTCAAATATACAGTAGGTATGTGTTTGGCAGTGTTCCTTATCTACTTTATGATCAAATTCTTGGCAAATGGAACATGAAACATCTTAGCATTATTCAAAATATATATATTGCATAGCAACACTTTGAAGTTCAGATCAGAAAGCTTTTGAGAACTAGTCAGCATGCAGCGAGTTGAATGAATTCCTAGATGGCTAAGTCAAACAAAACACACCTTTTTTGCTGGTATGGAAGAACTTTCCGTACATTTTAACTCTTCTGCTAACATATACTGTGATAACTTTGTGACTTAGCACCTCAATTATGTTTAATTAAATGTTTGAACATTTTTGGAATGTCTTAAGTAATGCAGAAAACTTATCATGCACAGTTCACAAATGTGGAACCATTTAAAAACATCTCTGGTGGCCCTGGAAAGAGTTTAGCCAATGTTTGCTATTTGATGGTAGTATGGTAAAGATCACAGCCACATACTCTTCGCTTACAAAAATACATTTTTTGACAAAACTATTGTGAATTATTTTTGATGGACAACTAACATAGTTACTGTCACGGTAGCTAGTGATCGGTTATAATACACACCAAAATATCTGGGTTGAATTGAACACGACTTAGATATAATCAATATTGTTTATTCCTTAAAGAAGGAAAACACACAAGATGATACAAATAACGGACAAGAAATGGACACTTAAGGGTTGGACAATGAAGCAATCAGGTACAGGATTGGCAATTCATTCAGCAATACAGGTTCAAATGAAGACATCACGAAAGACACTGGGCATAGAGCTTACACTCGTTTATATGGAGTTTCACTCCTATACCCTGGCATTGAGTGCAAGTCATTGGAGGACAATTATCTGCACCCAATCCCTCCTTGCCGCCTCACTTGAGAGGCACAGTAATACCTGCCCACTGGGTGGATATTATTCTAATCAGGGGCTTATTTCCCTAGCCCCCCTCCCACAAGATTGGCGTCTGAAAGTTTGCTTGGGCCAGGAAACCCTTTGTCCCAAGGTGTGAAACACAACACATCATAAAGTATCCACGTCCTGCTTTCCTTCGTGCTAGCATGCACAAGCAGGGTGGGGGAGCATTTGATCAGGGGTTTATTGTAGACCACTTGTCTCCCCCCCTGAACATTAACATACCATATGGGCTCTGGGTTTTTATACCAGACCTAAAATACAATACATTGTTTAATATCTACACATATTAAAATAATCTGTTCTGTGGGTCTGAGCGGGCTGAAATTTGCCAGGTCCTCATGCCGGAGGACCTTTGCCATAGTGGCCAAATATCAGCCTTCCACGACCCCCAGAACCAGAGATACAAAAAACAAGTTAAAATCCCCTATTAACTTTAATGCAGGATTCTCCGCTATAAGCTAAAAGAAATCTCTGCGTTTCACTCTCCCATTGAAATCAATGGGCTCCGCCGCTATAGGCTTTCAATGGAGCAACTCCACCATTGAAGTCAATGGGGAAATCACAATTTTCACATTTCCCCATACACCGTCTGGTTGATCGGAGAGGGCTGGAAATGGCCATGCAGTCATGCCGGAACAGTGACTACCTGCGACCAAAATCCCAGCCCTCTGGTACTCGCAGAACCGGAGATATAGGCTTACATTTTTCACACTTTCGGACTTAGCCGTTTCAAAGCCACGCGGCTTTCCTTCATTAGAATCAATATGTCCGGTGCCTCCATAGGAAATGCATGTGCCGGCGCCTTCCATAGGATTCAATGGGACCTCCGCTCCAATTAGAGTCAATGGCGCGACCCTTGTGGCGAGTGCGACCCTATACGGGGGTCCTTAATTCTTGGACCCTGTGGTGGTCGAGTGTGGGGGTTCCTAGGGTCTAGGGTCAAAAAGAATTTTATTCCTGGGTGCCCTAGAACCTAAGTTTCCCACGCCAATTGTGATTGAACTTGACCTAGTGTGATCAAAGCTCTTTTTTAGATATTGTATCCGCTTCTGCGGTCTGCGGTTTGGATGGCTGCCAACCCGTTCCTGGAGGTCGACGTCGAGGAATCCCCATTGAAATGAATGGCTCCATTGACTTACAATGGGGAACCGCTGCTCCTCCTCTCGGGCGCCACCTGCAGGTCTTCTGATGAAAATGGGCCCAAATCGCCAGTTTCCCCATAGGATCGTATGGAGCTGCAACGGCGACCTATGGGGAGCTGGAAAATGGAACAAAGGGCTATAATCACTCCTTAACTATTAACCCCTTCCCTCTATCATCGATCCCAGTGTATGTGTTGGTGCAGACACTGGAATGGGAACAATACACATTTACAGGGGAATACACATTTGGGTGCTGGGTGTTAGCTTCCTCAATCTCACAGATATTTGGTGGTTTATAGCATATTCCCACAAACATATTCTGTTGGATTGTACAATAGGGGATGGAAGGTAATAATAAAACTTACTAGAAGTTTATCAGAAAATTGATAGTATGGGAAAGACTATGCCTACTGAAATTACTGTGCAATTTAATGGATAATAAGAAACCATACCAAAACATTTTTGGATATGTATAAAAAAAATAAAAAAAAGATTGATGGATCTGTCCCTAAATATAAACTTTGAATGAATAAATACAATTGTTGTTTTGTATTCATGAAACAATAAACTTCTGGCCACCATTTTATGCAAATGAGCTAGCCCAAAACATTCTCAATATATTAAGTTACATGGATCCGGAATGAGCAGCAACGGAGTCCAGGATTACCATCATCATGTGGCTTAACTCTTTCTCCTAAATCCCCTTCACCCTCAGCTTTGCTTTCTACCATCTAATATAGAAAAATATGTACATTCTATCAGCTATGCTCATGGTAAACAGCTACATGGAATTAACTCAACTTCATACCTACTTTCACTCTTCGCACACTTCCTTTAGATTGTAAGATCTTCCAAGCAAGTTTTATTTATTGGTCGGCAGTCCCATGCCGTATTAAGCAATCATAATTATTACAAAATAATAATGACTAATTATAAGGAATTCTTATTCACCGTTTGACAGTATCAGTGATTGGAAGGCAGTCTCATTCATTGGATGCTCACACAGTTATGTAGTTTCATGAATTTGTGATTTAATTTGCACTACATTTGCATACAGTAGAACCTCAGTGGACTTGTGACAATAAAACTGTTTGCTAGGTTAAAACATGGTGCCTGATGGATTTCTTTTTAATTGAACAAGTAAAAGATTTTGAAAATGATGTTTTAAAGGTGATCTAGAAAATGTTTATATACACTGTGACATGAAGTTTAAAATGTTTTTAACTGACCTTATCTGTCTTATTTTTTTCTTATCATTTACCTCTTTCCGAACCAGCTCTCAGAATGGATGGTTGTTGATAAATCTTATTACCTTAACATTCACAATCAGTGAATGACAATCATCTTTCTGTGCAAAGTCCAAGTTGCCACTGCCAAGACATTTTTCCGACTCTTAAGGTTTATTTGAAAAATAATTAGATTTTCTTTCTTAAATGTAGCAAACAACTTATTCAAACCTGTCACCACTATTACTGTAGTTAAATATTGATATATGTGGGATTTCACCTTTTATCTCTGTAATTTTAAATCAGTCCCATTCTGTAGACCAGTGGTTTCCAAACTTGTTTTGGTTAAGGAACCCTATGTAAAATTCTGAAGAACCCCAACCCTCTCTAATAGCATGTCTGAGATCAGATACACTGTCAATTCTTCTGTATTTGGTACAATTTTGAAATTACCTGAAAATTACAGGGTACCCATTAGGGATGCCCAGGAAACCCAAGGGTTCCTATGAACCCTAGTTGAAAAACACTGCTGTAGACACTCTTACTCATTGGTGGGAAGTAACACTTGTTGGGTAGTCTTCGCTGTTATACGGTAGTAGCACTCATTGGTTGTAATTTAAATTGTTAACGTGCTGTGTAACTTGCTAAAAAGCAGACTCATGCACTGCTGGCATACTTAGTTATTAAAAGGCAGTCATACCCATTGGTGGGCAACCTAAATAATTTTGAGGTTGTGTCACTCATTGGTGGGTAATCTTATTCAGTTTAATTTATGGGTGGGCAGTCTCACACATTACTAGGGTGTTGCTCTAATTATGAAGTAGTTTCTTTTGTTGCAAGGCAGTCTCATGTTAAACAAACAAAAAAGTGATCTACATCCCACCCCTCCTCTCACTTGGTTTCAAGGTTCAGTGCCCTTTTTATTTCTAGATTATATTATTTAAAGAGAAAGAAGCATTCTGCAGATTTGATCAGCCCCTATGGGGCTACATTCAGAGCCCAATCTGAAAATGCAAAGGTTTGGCAAGAGCCATCAAACCATTGACCAAAGCGTAGAGGTGACAGGTCAAACCCAGAGCAGTGGCAATCCTCATTTTATCATATATTGCACTATACTGTGGAACATGGTAGCACTTTAGAAATGGATATGGATAATATTAGCATGATGGCAATATGAGCACAACATAATTGTTATTATCTCTTGAGTAAAGACTATTAATTAATTTAATATAAAGTTATACATGTTTTTCCATTGGCATTACAGAACTTCAAGTAGACCAATTCCCCATGTAACAGCAGAACTTCTTATTCTGTTTAGAGAGAGCAACAGGCATATCTCATAATACAAAGAAGTTTAATTACAATCATTTACAATCAGTACAAAAGATTGCAGGAGTCATATGAAACCCCATATAAGAACTTCATTATTTGGCGCCAAAATTAAGCAACACCATAACCAGGCAGCAATTGATATGGTGTGTAGAATAAAATAAAATAGAAAGTACCAAGAGTGATGAATACCAATAGGGTTATTTGCTTTAATGGATAGGCGTTAACCTAACGCTAATTTGGATAAATGTTAGATTAAAAAGGCTGTATGAAATCCGACAACAGTGTAGTCTCAAACTGAATGGGACTACAGGGATCCCTGCTGTGTTAATCTGATGGGCTATTAGTCTCGCTGCAGAATCTGTGCCTGCAGCTGGGTGGAAGTGTTTTGATACTTGATACTACTGTGCAGTCTACTTTTTAATGGTACATAATTCAGCTATATTGTGAGCAGATATCAGACACACATTTACATGTCACTATTCTACTTACCCACATTTATTTTGTTTGTACCATCAGGTCTATATTGTGCCAGAGACGGTCCACTAAATGTTTTTTAGTGTTTTTATATCTTTTTGTCAGTATTTTTCTTCGTCCATTGTTTATCTAATAAATTAATAATTTTGTACCCACTTTAAAGAGTGCCCCAGATTGGAGTTTCTGTAGGTCTTGTCTTGCGGGACCTACTATCTTTTCTCGCTGCAGAATCTAACAGAAATGTTGCAGCGTTTACTGTGAGATAGGCACAGTATTTTCCCAGGTAAATTATTGGATACTGGTGGTTGCATCTGTATCAGGGGACTACACGGGTGTCAGATTTCATACCTGAGCTGGGATGTGTGTAGAATGCATTCCTGATTAGGCAGGAGGTTTAGAAGGCAGGAAGTTGCCTACACAGAGAGACTGTTTTTTTCCCAGAGAGAAGGGAAGGGAAACTTCTCCCAACCAGGAGGGGCCCTGGTTGTTTTGGTTCCCCAGCCCCGCAGTAAGCACGGCTGATGGGACCAGTTGGGACCCCATCAAGGATACAGCCTGCTCCCGGAACTGCCATTCCTATTTGCTGTAGGAGCTACACGGAGAACCTGGGATAGGAATCCCCTGCAATAACAGATAAGAGCTAGATAAGATTCTGCAATGTTTAAAGACTGTTTGCATAGGATAGTATATGTTTTGGGCTGATAAGCAGTTTAGATGGCAGCCCAGTTAGAAAGGGCTACAGCAAAGTTTAGTTAGTTTCCATGTAGCCAATAGGTGTTCATTTTATCATTTGTTTGTTCTTTAAAGGGACAGCCTACCCAATGTTTTGTTATAGTTGTTGAGCAAATAAAAGGCCTCAACGTGTTGGTTTACCCTGAAATACAGCTTGTGGATTCTTACCTGACCTCGCCTACAGGCTGTGCCATCACATAGGCTAACAAAGTGTAGTGCATCTGAACCATTGTAAATAAGCCAGCAGCCACATAGTGAACCTAAAAACTTAGGAGGATGTGTATCAAGTGTGGCAATGTGCTCCATCTTGACAGAGCAACATTTTCATTTACAGTTTGCTCCAGATCCATGTGTATGAATCTTGTTTTTTAAGTTTATCTGGCACAGAGCAGCAAAGATTAACACCACCTCAGAGCTGGCAGATTGAATTGATGCAATTCCACTATATTGATGCAAACTTTGGTACATCTCATTAAACTATTTCAGCCCTAACTGCTCCAAAACCACTCTCCAAGTCACTAACTTATGCAAATGGAGCAACAATACATTGATGCTAATATTACTTACTGTTAAAATCATGAAATGTCTTTGTTTTTTGGAGAAATGCACCACATTTGCTGAAATTGAGATGTTTAATA
>WSYH01012268.1:0-19123 GCA_036426205.1 Ascaphus truei | reverse complement strand
TTGGCCTTATTGTGCGTATTTTATTTTTCTATACTTTTTTTTGCATCATATCTTGAGTGGCTGTTCTTGTCTCCTGGTGGGACACCTGGTTCACTATATATATATATATATATATATATATATACAATATAATATCTCTAATTATCTATATATTATATATATATATATATATACATATATATATATATATACTATATATATATATAAAATAATTATATATATATATGTCTACTATCTTGTTGGTCTATTTGTTCAGTTGTGATGCTGTTAAGATACTGTAATAAATGTTCTCTTATTTCTTTGTTTCTTTATAGATTTCTTTCTACTGGAACATCATTTGTGCCTTGGCCTTCTCATTCAAGATGGGAAAAAGCACGGTGGCATCAATAGTACATGGCACCTGCGTTGCAATTTACAATTCGTTGCAAGCAGTGCATACTGTATGCCATTCCCAACAATTGACAATTTGAAAGATGTAGCAAAGGGATTTGAGTTTAAATGGAACTTCCCAAATTGTGTAGGGTGTATAGATGGCAAGCATATTAGAATTAAACACCCCCACCAAATCTGGAACAATGTTCTACAACTACAAACATTATCATTCCATAGTGTTGCAAGCTGTTGCTGACTCAAAATGTCGCTTTATAGCGATCGATGTTGGAGCATATGGAAAGCAAAGCGATGCTGGGGGGTTTAGAGCATCTTCACTATACAAGTTAATCGAAAATAGTACAATTGTGTTCCCAGCTGCAAAAACATTGCCATCAAGTACCAGAGAAAAGTTGCCTGATGTACTTTTGGCGGATGAGGCCTATCCGTTGTTGAAATATCTCATGAAGCCGTACCCCAGGAAAGACTTAACAAAAGAGGCAGAAATATTCAATTACAGACTATCTAGGGCCCGACGTTGCGGGGAGTGTGCATTCGGTATAATGTCTGCTAAATGGAGAATACTATTGAAAGCAATAGAAACATCTGTGCCAAATGCAAAAAGTATTGTGAAATATGTGACTGTACTGCACAGTGTGGTCATAAATTTTGAAGGTTGTAATGATCTGTCTATAATGGATTCAATAAATGTACTTCCTTCGTCTCTCCCGAGAAATAAAGCCAATAATGTACCGGGGAAAATGGCAAAATGCGTACGTGATTCCTTCAAAGATTACTTCAATGCTGAGGGAGCCGTGCCATGGCAAAATGACCTGTAAATATTCTATGTTTCTTTTTCTGAAAATTTACAAATGTCCATCTTTGATATACTGAATGTACACTAACGACCAACTTTATTCTTACTTGGCTAGCTCCGCGAATTTCAGAATATCCCGGTGATGTGCGGTTTTGTGTCGTTTTCTCCCGGGGTGTATAGCGTTATTTTCGCGGCGTGTGATTTAAGCATTTTATTCCCGCTGTCTGCATACTGCAATGCGTGTAAAAAACGCATGGGGCGTTTTGCGAGCTGTTGTCTCTGAAGTCTAATACCTTCGCGGTTCAACCTACAGTACACAGTCTGTGCGTGCGCGCGCCGTATATGTAAAATTGCATATTTAATTATTTTTTAAAGACAGTACTGTACATGATCGACTATTTGCTGACCTTGTGGGGTAAGTGAGGGGGTTCCTAACATTGGGGAAAATGAATTTTAATTCTATGGTGTCATACTAATACTAATTCCTAATACTGTCTTGTTGCCGTATTATTTTGGGTGGGGCTGGCTGGTTACTTCTTTAGGGGCTGATCATTACTGTACATTAAACTTTCTTTTGTTTTTTCTCTAAAAAAAACGGCTAATGGGATTTCGATGGATAATTTGTACTTATTCTGAGCGAATGTTTTCCGGCCGTACAGTATACTGTGTAATAACCCGAATAAATAAACTATGCATTTCCTTCTACATGTTCAGTATCGTTTCATTATTTGTCTTCTATCTACGTATACTTGTACAGTGGTATACAGTGCCAACATCTGGGGGCAAAAATATTTTATTCCTAGGTGCCCTAGACAGAAGTTCCCAACGCCAATTGCCTGTGAACTTGACCGTGGCCCTAAAGTATTCCCACGCCAATGGCGCATATAATGTAAAATACCCGTTCTGTTGGTCTGAGTGGGTTGAAATTTACCTGGTCCTCATGCGGGAGGGCCCTTGCCACATGTGGCAAAATCAGCCTTCCAAGACCCCCGACAACCGAGATACAAAAAGACAGTTTAAAAGCACATTACCAAAGTGGCTTTTTTTTTCTGCCAATGCAAGTCAATGGCAGAACCTGAACTTTACCATCAATCCTGACTCCTTCTGTTGCCACGAGAGGGTCGCATTTTGCCATCAATCCTGCCGCAACTGGACTACATGGTCACCGATATGAGCCCTCTAGGTCGAACAGAACCAGAGTTGTGGGTTCCAGGTTTCTGCTCATTCTGACTTAGCCGGTTCAAAAGCTTTCTCCGCCATTTGCCGCTCAATGGTAGGACCCCTCCTCGCCGGCGTGACCCTTTCTCGCCGCCATTATACTGGCTGTGGACCCCTGTTGGGTGCAAGTGAGGAGGTTCCTAACATCTAGGGGCAAAATGAATTTTATTTCTAGGTGCCCTAGAACAGAAGTTCCACGCCAATTGACCTAGTTCCCACGCCAATTGCCGTAGTTCCTACGCCAATTGCGCGACCAGCCAGTTAAAAAACAGTGCAGCAAGCCTCTACAGTACATTTGTTACACTGGCAAAGGAGCAAATGGAAACAATGTGAGGCAATTCAACATGGTCTTTTTATTGGTGGAGTCAGTACAAAACATTATATTTACAATATTGAAACTTTAAAGTGCACAGCAATTCTAAATCAACACACAATAATACTGTACATACTGCAGCCTTTTATTTAAATTCTTCTGCCACAACAAACTTTTTGGTGCATGGGGCAAAGGGAGTTAAAGTGACTTGCTTTTTATGTACTGTATTGGGGGCTGTCTTTGGGGGTTTATTCATCCAATTATTTATGATAACTGCCTTTTGAAATGACACTGCTGTTAACATTTCAGCCAACACCCTCCAGGGTTTTTAATCCTCCCTAGCCAAGCGTCAATCGGCTGAGTCACCCTCGCCTACAGTAACCATCCCCCTCTCTCCACGGGTCGTTGATCTTCGCATATTGCCATTGTGTTCTAATACCGCCCATAGCCAGCTACAAACACTCAACTCAGCACGCCTGCGTCTAATCCACACATCCCCCTCCCCAACCCTTAGAGGCCTGTTGTTTGAACGTATTTCTTTGAAAAATCCCCTCTCGAATTTGAAATGTAAATCTGATGGTGCACAGCACTGTGAAATGAGAGTAACACTGGATACAGTATTTTCATCAGGGTGTGAAAATATTTGTCAGTCACTATGGTTTACAGTCACATGTTTTAATACAATACAGTACATTCTTTAATATCTTTAAAAATAAAAAAATATAAATCCTGTATATAAGTTCTGTAAGTACATATAATGTAAAATAACCCGTTCTGTGGGTCTGAGCGGGTTAAATAACCTGGTCCAACAATTGATATATAGTTTTGTGTGTGTGTGTGTGTGTGTCTGTATATATGTGTGTGTATGTATGTATGTACACATACGCATCTGTGTGTGTGTGTCCGTATATATAGATCTGTGTGTGTCTCGACGAGTATGTATATGTGTGTATGGAAACAGTGTATAACAGTGTTTATAACTAATATAGATATATACTATCTTGTTGGTCTATTTGTTCAGTTGCTGTTCAGATGCTGTTAAGATACTGTAATAAATGTTCTCGTATTTCTTTGTTTCTTTATAGATTTCTTTCTACTGGAACATCATTTTGTGCCTTGGCCTTCTCATTCAAGATGGGAAAAAGCACGGTGGCATCAATAGTACATGGCACCTGCGTTGCTTTTTACAATTCGCTGCAAGCAGAGCATATGCCATTCCCAACAGTTGACAATTTGGAAGATGTAGCAAAGGGATTTGAGTTTAAATGGAACTTACCAAATTGTGTAGGGTGTATAGATGGCAAGCATATTAGAATTAAATACCCCGCAAAATCTGGAACAATGTTCTACAACTACAAACATTATCATTCCATAGTGTTGCAAGCTGTTGCTGACGCAAAATGTCGCTTTATAGCGATCGATGTTGGAGCATATGGAAAGCAAAGCGATGGTGGGGTGTTTAGAGCATCTTCACTATACAAGTTGATCGAAAATAGTACAATTGTGTTCCCAGCTGCAAAAACATTGCCATCAAGTACCAGTGCAAATGGATGTTGGTGTTGTCGGTGCTGCCGCTCCAAACTCTCTCTGTGGACCCGGATGGGACTCCTCGGTCGTACGGCTGCACACGAACTCTCAACAGTCAGAGAGCAGGGAGATCCTGAACTGACGTTCTAGCTCTGGCATCTGAGCTGTTCGACCACCGTAGTGCCTCTACCACGTGACCCTACGCGTTTCATCTGTCTCAGCGGATTTCATCAGGGGATGAATACTAATTGAAATGGCTTACTATTTATAGGAATCTGGTCCAATTTCCTCCAGTCAATTAGATTCATATAGATCATCTGTGCTAGATGTTCACAATAAATGAAACATATGAACAAAACATATAAGGAAGACTACCACATCTACAATAGAAATACACTTAAAACGGCCATAAGATAATATAACACATAATTTACATATCAAATCTAAATGGAATCATAAATGTAAAAAGAAAAATGAATAATGAATATACAGCATACTGCACCGACACACTTTATTCGAGCAAATACCCAGTATGTATCTGGCAGATACCTGGAATGCGCCGCTCCTCACCTCTGACAAGCCCCGTTGTGTTTGCCTTCCCAGCCTGGGTTCATGCCTGGCTGACGGGCGGCTGATCTGTTAAATGATAATGATTAGGATTTAATAGGCTGCAATGCTTCGCGTGTCTACCAGATGGCATAAATTCATGAATTGTAATGCAGTATATATATATATACTGTGCAGTATTGCAGCCAGCGGGAATAAAATGCTTCAATCCCTGCCTGGAAAATACCTCAATGCACTCGGGCAGAAAACAGTCACAAACCTCAATACACCCGGGTATACCCGAATTCGTGGGACTAGCCGAGCTCGAATAAAGTGTGTCGCCAGTGTATATCTAAATTACTCATAATCATAAACATGAATAATAAACTCTATCTAATATGCATAAATGCTTTGTAAGAACAAAATAAACTTATGCGTCCAAATTTCATATGACCATAATGAAGCTTGCATAAATACATGGAATGATTAAACTTGAAAAATCATTCATATAGCGTCTGTATTATAAGCGAGTATATGTAATTTTTATTTCTATTTTGGTTTTAATCATCCACTTGTCCTTCACCACAATTGTAAATAGACATCTGTGCTGGGTATGTCATCTTGCTGCATAAGATCAGGGTTGCTGCAGTTTGGGTGTTGCTGACAAGGGCGCTGTCTTATTTCTTGTATATATATATATATATATATATATATATATATATATATATATATATATATATATATATATGTCTAATATCTTGTTTGTCTATTTGTTCAGTTGTGATGCTGTTAAGATACTGTAATAAATGTTCTCTTATTTCTTTATAGATTTCTTTCTACTGGAACATCGTTTCGTGCCTTGGCCTTCTCATTCAAGATGGGAAAAAGCACGGTGGCATCAATAGTACATGGCACCTGTGTTTAAATGGAACTTCCCAAATTGTGTAGGGTGTATAGATGGCAAGCATGTTAGAATTAAGCACCCCTCAAAATCCAGAACAATGTTCTACAACTACAAACATTATCATTCCATAGTGTTGCAAGCTGTTGCTGACTCAAAATGTCGCTTTATAGCGATCGATGTTGGAGCATATGGAAAGCAAAGCGATGGTGGGGTGTTTAGAGCATCTTCGCTATACAAGTTGATCGAAAATAGTACAATTGTGTCACCAGCTGCAAAAACATTGCCATCAAGGACCAGAGAAAAGTTGCCTCATGTACTTTTGGCGGATGAGGCCTATCCTTTGTTGAAATATCTCATGAAGCCGTACCCCAGGAAAGACTTAACAAAAGAGGCAGAAATATTCAATTACAGACTATCTAGGGCCCGACGTTGCGTGGAGTGTGCATTCGGTATAATGTCTGCTAAATGGAGAATACTATTGAAAGCAATAGAAACATCTGTGCCAAATGCAAAAAGTATTGTGAAATGTGTGACTGTCCTGCACAATGTGGTCATAAATTTGGAAGGTTGTAATGATCTGTCTATAATGGATTCTGTAGATGTACTTCCTTGTTCTCTCAAGAGAAATAGAGCCAATAATGGATCCTGAGGAGCTTACAGTATCTGGTCACTGGAAGTGTTTTGGACCGGAGGAGCCCTGGGTTCCCCATCACCATCTTCAACCAGCTTTTCCCCGCCCCCAGACTTGTAGGCTTTTCATCAGAATATCCTCTCAAACCTGCCTGGAGTCGCCCAGAGGTCACTCTTAAGGCGGGGTACTGTCAGATCTATGTGGGGGGATTATCTCCTCCCCTCGCCCTCCCCACTCACCTCTGCTCCCCTGCTACCAAACGTAAGGATCCACCCTCTCCTCGGAACCTTCTTCCTGGCTGTTCGTTCATTCGTACCCCGCTCCATGCTTAATGCCTCTACATGGGTTTGGCGTTCATCCACGCGCGTCGGTTCCCGCAGCACTTTTTCACGCACACAGTTCCTCATCCTTCAGAAACGATCAGGAATAGTCATACCCCCTGATCCTGCTCCATAGTCCCCCACCACGTCCTTCGCTGCTGAGGCCCTCCCCGCTGCAGGTTCCCTTGGTTGCTCACTCCTCCTTATGCCACTTCCCCACGGCAAATTGGGCTGACCATATTCAATGTGCCATGTGTTCATTGATTCCTAGCCTCACCTCCATGTATTGTCTCTGTTCGCATCGCTCTCCCTCTCTCCAACTCTGATCCAGCTATAGTACCTGCAACGTTCCGTCCCTCCTAACCCAGTTTTCGGCCGGTGCTGCCCGCATACCAAACCCTTCCCCTGTGCTGGGGGGAGGTAGAATCAACACCCCCGCAGCAAAGGGAGCATGTCCCGAGTGTTATTAAGCGTTGCCAGGCCAGAAGTAGTACGTAGACATACTTGGCCGTACGGTAAGGAGTAAATAGTGATTGCCTTGCCTATGTCAGGGAGGCGGAGAGATAGGACGGGTTACATCGCACCATATCGTGGTATGCCAGAGTATACATAGTCCCCCACAGATTGAGCGTCGAAAGCCAAGGGGGTAAGTCGTACGATCCATGTCAAACCTGTAGTACCGAGAGTAACCAAACCCGTATCATACAGAGACGAGTCTATCGATAGTGATGGCTCATATATGCTCGATAAGTCGTGGGCTGACCCCTCAGGGATGGATCTGTCCGGATGACTCAGGTAGCCTCTCTGATAGGTTGGGCTGATACCACCCAGGTTAAGGCACTGTAGCACTCGTGTATTACAAAACCTGTGCTGTGTCGGGGCAAGCCACAGGCAGGAGTGGAATAGAAGAGTGGATGCTGGGCGTGCGCTCGTAAGCTGCGTGGCACGCGACCAGCGTGGGGGATGACACACGTTCACGCGGTCCGGATAGCTTACGGCCCATGGAGGCAGGTAACGGAGTTGCGCTGCGCGCCCTGAGTCTCCCTGAGGGTGTCGGTGGTGTTTTCGCCGACGGCACTTAGAATCCTATTCCTAACACCCATAACCCCCGTCAAGTATATCTACTAATCCATAACCTCCCCACCCCGAACCCTAGCTACCTCGACCAACCTACACTCCAGACGCTCCAACCGCGGCTGTGGGTGGTGTTCTAATATATCCCAACTTCCACCTCGCCCCACGGCAACGCCTTGTTTGGTGACATCATCTGTGACAATGCTTTTGGAAGATCAACCAAACACCCCAATACCAACTCACGCCCAAATTCAGTTTAGGTAAACTGAAAACTGACTGGAGTCTCCACAGCTTGAGCGACGCAAAGGAGCCGAATATCGTCATAAGAATGTTTTTCTTCTACACCTTCCATGTAACGCACAAGCCCGTGTGATAAGTTATTTACTATCTTGTATTGCCATGCTCACGTTCCTGATTAAGATTTATCAATTTAAATATTTAACTGATTCACGGTGGGGTTTTTTGTGCGCTATAATACTTTTTTTGCCTTTTTCATATTTTTTGAGCACGGGGGAGAATCACATTGACAACTGTACCATCAATTTACTTTAAAGAGGAGTTCTCTCTTACAATAACTAAATAGGCCAAAATCCCATGGTCTCCCCTTTTCTCATAGGGTTGAACGTGTTGAAGTACTATGTGGGAGAGCAATAAACAGTGCCAAAAAGTTACTGTGCATAATATTTATTTGGAACTTTTTCCATCAAAACCCAGCCCACTGGACAACCTCTATCAATTTTAATTTGATTGGGATTGGTCAATCTTCACCCACTAAGCCTAACTTTACCTGTGAACAGCTCAATACTCCTCTGCTAAAAATTATTTTTCCTGAACCCATGGCACGTAACTAGAATATTTTTCTATATTCTATCGTTCGAACAATCTGATTCAACGCATTCAAAGCGCTACGCAACCGGATCGCATTCGTATTGCAGTAAAAATTCATTTCATGGTTAACTCTCATTACATATCTCTTTCACGTACACCTGGTCTTTAGCATTTCCCATAATGGGACCGGATTAATTTTTCTATCTCGGGCCTTATGTCAATCAGATGCTGAAATGGTACCACGTGCTATTGGACTATTATTGTGTCACAAAAACAAAACTTGACATGTTTCCAACTTTAGCAACCCATCATATCCACCATATACCTACAGTAGGTGTGGTTTGAATCTTCCGCAGTGAACTTGTGGGATTATCCATCTATATATATATTAAATATCTTCTATTATATATATATTATATATTATATATATATATATATGTATGGATTGTGACTAGTCCAAAATGTTCAGGAGGCCCTGTTGAGTCAAGTGCAGACTAGTTTAAAAATATCCATTCCACAGCTTCCCATTACTCCGCTGATAGATGGAAAATCCGACCACAGATTACAATTGGTCAGTTCTCCTCCCTGCTCTCTCCTAATCACTACACTATTTAGCGCAGAGAGGTTTGCCTTTCACTCCTCTCCTTAGAGCCTGGAGCGGGGGGTTTCCACACTGCTCCCTGCCTCCCCTTTCGGGGTGGACGCCCCTTCAAGTATCACAGTAAACCAGAGGATGTGCTTGGACCTACTCTTGTGGACCGGTTCCCCACCACGAACAATACGACCAACACCTGTTTACTGTCGTATCTAATATACGGTATACTTTATCTGTTGACCCGAATAGAGGAGCATTGTTTTACACTGGGTGAAGCCCTTAGTTGCCCGCAGCATTTAGGGCTGATTATGAATGTGTAGTTAATCCCTGAGGGCAGATGTTTTTTATAAAATTGGTTTCTTGTTACCTTGAAATAACAGTTGTGAACTACTATAACACTGATATGAGTCAACCGCTGAATGTAAATATCTGATTGCCTCTTGCCTACACATGTAAAGCTGGCAGTCCCTTAAGGCCTCGCCATGTTCCTTGCTTTGCTGGCGAAGCCGCGCTAACGCCGCTCCCGCCAGACACTGATCCCCTACAGCCGCAATTGAGTGGCTTTAGAGGGCTCCCTGCTCTCCGTGCCGCTTTGCGAGTGCAGGTTTTTTAGGGGAATTTTAATTCCCCGCCGGCGAGCCAGGCCCGTAACGTGAGCGGTTTCGCCCAATTCTGGCTGAACCACTCCGTGACAATCCCTGTCCCGCCCCGACCAGTGACTCGCCCCCCCTGACCGCCCCCGGACGGCCTGCTGGAGCGCTTGCGTAAGCAACTGCAGCCAGGAAAGCAACCCGCTTTCCCTTCGCTAGCGCGCACTCAGCACGCCAGCGTAACGTTCCGCGTCACCTTTACTGGATGAAACTAAGCAGGCAGAACCTGATTAAGCAGCATAATAACTGTCATGATCTGTTTTTGTAAAATACCCCTAGAAGACTTTTGTCGGGAGAACTCCGACAGCCTTCGGCCTACAAAAAGGGGCTTTTTCAGTGTGTGTGTGTGTGTGTATGTGTCAATAGAGTGGTGTTTATGTTGGGTTGGTGTATGTGGGTGTGTGTGTGGTGTGGTACTAAATATTTCTACTTGAATTCCGTATACCAAACTATAATTTTATCGTGGCAAAGTGGTAAAAAACTGGTAAAAGGAATGTTCCTACGACTGAATGTTGTGCTGATGTTTTTCTTCTCCAAGTTTCCCTTCATTGCAAGCGATCCTCGTATCTGGATGCCCAGACAAATGTTTGTCCTACTGATAGAAGCACCTTTTTTATCAGAAGGAGCAAAACGACAACGCACAGGATGACCGGAGGGCCTCAAGAAGACTAAGACTGCGCGACGCTAATGCTTCATGGTTTACAGAGGGAAGACGAAATGACGAAGTGGTGACTCAGAAGAACGGACAGTGGTACTTGTCGGATTATCTTGACGTGCCCAAACCTAATGTCCTTAAAAAGGGCTTTCATTTTCTCCACCTCCACTCTGGATAGTTTGAGTGGATAAGACTTCCCTGTGTTCCTGCCGCAAGCTCTCTTACAAATTCTATTCCAATCCAAAGAGATGCACACCACCAGAAGGATGGTTTGAATGTCCTAAATGATGGACGTCCAACTCTTTCTTTGACATGGCAACAGAATTGTACAGTGGATATGAACCTTCCTTAAGTGACCCAAGGTCCTCGCCAATTTCGCCAATCAACATTTTTCCAACGTTTCAACTTTCCACCACTTGAAGTATTTGTACCCTGGTGGCAATATATTTTGAAATTTAAACCCTGAACGTCATGGGCCCAGAATCTAACCTTTCGGCATGACTTGCTGTGAAGGAACTTGGCAGAATGACACGTTCGAGTTCAAACCAGCGACAAGAGGGGTGCATGTGGGTGGTGTGGCAAAATCCTTATGAGCGGAGGCTTTAAGCATTAAGAGATTCGATGTTCTATACAAATTAGCTGCGACCCACGGACAATTTAAACCTGTACTTGATACTATTCTCAGTGAACATGCGCTTTGGTACAATACCAAGTACAAATAGATATCTTTGATTACAACATCCTACTATTGCAACCATCTATTGTTACCCCAAGATTCATAAAACACATCACCCCCGGGGAGACCCATCGGTCTGGTTCGTCAGCCTCTGTGAGCCTATCAGCACATTCCTTTTACCCCTTCTTACGCTGGGTTGAAGCATTACCATCATATCCCCTTGACAACACATGGATTCCTCCTATACGGGATGTTTCATGGTTGATGCCATACATTCTTGCCACATTGTAGTGATGTGGAGTCTTTATAAACCACTATAAGCACAATTAATTTTATTGCTTTCGGAATTCTTTATCCAAATTCCATTTCAGCTCTAAACCTTATGATTTTTCTTTTGCAACTCTTGTCTTTATTTTATCTCATAACTTCTTGTTTTTAAGAAGTGAGTTTATTTACCGATTAGGGGACAAAGCGTGGTGGGGCATACTCGTGTCCATCGTAGCAAAATTTATTTTTTGGGTTTGTGGGAAGGGAGGTGTGTTTTTGGGCGAGAAATCGTCACTAAACCCACACTGGTTTTGTTGGGGGGGGGGGGGGAGGGGGGTGGGTTGAGGATCATCGACGATATTCTTATTTCGCTTTCAGGCTCTGCTATTGACTTAGGAGTTGCATCGATGTGCTCAACCACAACAAACTTAACATTAGACTTGCACCTGTAGTCTATCACCACATCGTTGATTTCGGATCTCAATCTTTATTGATTAGGGTGTAACATTGTAAACGGACATATTCAGGATCTACTCTACCATCCTCTACATCCCTCTATTTCCACGCAGCAACCATTCAGGCATTCCTCGGAGTGAATTTCTGATGTGAAACGCAAAACTGATCTACAGAGGGGAATCTTTGAAGCTATGCTATGAGATGCGTGAGACGATTTGCATCTAGGAGGTTACAGCAGTAACATTTCATCCAGGGGATCAACATGTGTGATGAATAAACTGAAGCATTATTCACCAAAAAAGAAAATAGCGATTTAAAACGCGTTTATTTGTACCTCTAATGACAGATGGGAGATCTAAGTCTATTCTCCAGAACATTGGCCTGTTCTATTCACCGTGGGGAACTAGTTAGCAGTAGTGACCAGGGTACAATCTAAAAACGACCGACGTCTCCTAATTTAAAAAAGACCCCGTCTTTCCCATAGTCTTTTACTCCCCACACTAAGCGAGACTTTCCAAAGGGCTTTCTACATTATCATTGTTCGACGACCTGCAAATATAGCTACCACAGACCGACAATTTTTCAGCATATGACCAGGACAAAGAATTACCTTGGATTATCCTTAAGTGTACATCCTAATGGTGTCATCTATTGTTTAACTTGTCCCTGCCACTCAGACATAGGGTATGACTCCACCGCGAACGTCGTTCAGGCATCTTAAACACCCTATGAACATTAGATCAGCTCCGCGGCACTTGGAGATGCTTTCAAAAAAATCACATCTGTGCAATACACTTCTAAGACGCACATGGATTTCAGCATTGCTTTTATAAATATCGCTGGGCGATCGAGGGGGGATTTAGAGAAAGCACTTTTCTTAAAAAGGAATCCGCTGATCGGTCTTGCACACGATGCAAGACCCAAGGGATGAATTATTCCCTTGGTTCGCTATTTTTCTGTAGCTTTTATTGGTCATTTGCCCACAAAACTTTGGTTATTTCAAAAATATGTGCTGTGTTATGTGCCCTTTTTCTGTTGTTTCCTCCTTGTGACTAAATCCCTTTTGTTTTACAGTTATTTTTTATCTATACATTCAATCTATATTGCGCTGTAGGAATTATCACAGGTTTTCTTTTTGCCTGTTCATCTCTTTTTTGAATTATACATTCAATTTAGCATGCTGTAACTTTCGCTCTGTAGGTTTAACATCTGATCTCTTAATTTTTTGACCATCAGCGTATTGATACTGTTAATATGCACCTACCAGTCTTGATAGATGAATTGACTCAGTTATATTGCACTGAAAGCGGAGTGAAACTGGTGTCTCAATGCGCATGTGCCATTTGAAGCAATCCACAGTGACGGTATTCCCTCCGGCCGATTTGACCATTAAATCCTTCACAGGCCTCACCGTTTGCTTTTTAATTGAATATGCTATTTATAATATACCAGTCCTCGATATCGGATTACGTCCCGCATGGCACTGAAGCGGGATGTGAACCGTGTAGCCCTGCCATGTGCATCTGAGCAACCACAGCGACTGGGATTCCCCCTGCCCCAATGTATTGACACTTACTCCCTCACTGCCCTGCCCATGTGTGTGATTTATTATCAAGGTTACACTGGTCCCTATTGTATGCGGGGGTCTGGCGGCTCGTTTGATAGTGTAAGTCCTTGATGATTGATGACCGTCCTTTACTGCTTTGACCCGCGGGATAAACCGGTGTAGCCCATGCGCATTTGCACAGAGTATCACAACGGCTGGTATTTCCCTTCCTGATGTATTTACACTGATTACCTTCTGCTGCAACCAGTGTACGTTATGCCACCAATCGAGCTTTGCACTGCCAGTGGATTCGGGGTCTGGGAGAGAGCGCTGTGAGTACTTAATCATCTGATTTTTCTACAAAGACTACTATCTTTGCTTCACTTGTTTTCTAATCACTCCGGAAAGCCCATCTCGACGGGGTGATATACGCGTATAGTTCTGCAAGACAGCTAATAATGTGACTATCTTTGTGCTTTGCCTCCTAACAGCTGATGCCGCAACGATGGACACTTTCTGATTTTTTTTAACGGTCATGTGTTTTTGTTGTCTTGGTTTGTCTGCCTGACCACCTCACTCACGACGGGGTCCCGTCAGCCCTCTTATCACGCTTCCCCACCCTTACATAAAAAAAACAGCAAATCGGTGACATCGAGTATCTATCTCACCCACCTGCTTTTTGGGATCATTCGGCTAAAAGTGTCTTTGCACCTATTGTATTTACAGTATCTCCAGCAGTGGCCACCTTGCAAATTTTTCATGTAATTATGCTCCTGTGGCTCTGTTTTAGTTACTATATTATTCCCTGCTTTTTATGCTGCCTGAGCATTAAATGATGATTTAATTGGATTGTGTCGTCTGATTTGGATCTTCTTTTTCTCCTTGTGTTTGTGTCCCTTGGCTATAATTAATTTTGCTTATTACACTTTAATGTATATAAGGTGATTGATGCCTACTGTTCCTTATGCCTTTGTACCTTGTATTTTTGCGCAATGTTTTCTTTTGCTTTAAAAAGGTATATCTGTTCCATTTTTTGGTCCCTTTAGCTTTTTTTGTGCAATTTATATTATTCCTTATATTTATACACATTCTAGTTTTGTGGTTCATTAATAGCATTCTTTTTGAGAGTCCACAGCCCATATTTCTTACTGTCATTAGCCTGTTTAATGTTTTAAGTAGTGTGTCGTTCTGCTTTCATAAATAAAATCGTGTTCATTTTTCTACTTTGGGCAGAGCTCCGGGTCTTTTTGCTATACTTTCTCGGTGCTTATTTTGGTGGTATATTTAATTGCTATTTTAGGGGATGCCTTTGTCCTTTTCTCTTTTTTCTATATATATATTATATAATATTTATATATATATATGTGTGTGTGGTGTGTTGTGTGTGTTTGTGTGTGTGTGTGGTGTGTGGTGTGTGTGTTTTGTGTGTGGTTGTGGGTGTTGTGGTGTGTGTGTTTTTGTGGTTGTGTGGTTGTGTTGTGTGTCCTGTATATGTTTGTGTGGTCTGGTATGTGTTTGTTGTGTTCGTCTGTATATTGTATGTGTGTGGTCTGTATATTGTATGTTGTTTGTCGTAGATTATTATATATCTATAATATGGTGTATCTCTACATCTCTTTTGTCTCTCTCTCTCTATCTCTCTTCTCATCTCTCTCCCTCTCTCTCTCTCCTCTGTGTCTGTAGTGTGTGTGTGTCTATCGCTCTCTCCTCGACCCGGTCTCTTTTTTTTCCGTCTCCCTCTCCATGCTCTGTTTCCCTGGTTGTTTGTTTTTTTTTGTTGTTTTGCCCTCCTTTTCCTCCCATTCTCAAATGTCTGAGTGTCTCAGTTTATACTTTGATCTAGGTAATAATAATGGAAATATTCTTTTTCACCTCCACTGTATAAACCAAATTTAATGTGTTGTGTGGATGTGAGTTAGAGGCAGAATGGACTTTCGGTGGCGCACTATGCAAGATTACTGTTTCCCGGAACAGATTCCCAGTTCTGTTCCTTCCCCCTTCTTTGCATCTCTGCCTGCTAGACCTTTAGTTATGAGTACTTTCCCGCCTGGCAGTATTATTCCCATGCAGGGAATGGGATACTTTAGATGATTTTCTCCTATCTCCCTGCTTCCGGATTCGGTTGCTATGACAAACCCCGTATCCCCGGCATAGTGGAACTGTTCCATGTTCCCCTTCCTTATTCCAGATACTCAGCCAGTCTCTTTTTCCTGTAGACACCCCCCATTTTCTTTCCTTTCTCCCTCAGCAGGCTAATGCCTCGTCCCGCCTGCTTCTCTTGGCGCGGGCGGCACACGCGAGTTCCCCCAGCAAGGGGAATCCTCGCTTAGCCGGGTCCCGGTCCCTTCCCTGGCGCACGGCGCACTATACGCGTGGCGCTCACCTAGGGGCGACACAGAAAATGGTGAGGTCTAGCTTTACGCGTACGTGGTGTGGGCTGGTGAGCCACTGGGGAGGGGAGGCTGCGGAGGGAGATGGCTTTCGGGAGCGGGGAGTGTGGAGTGAAAGCGAGTGCCTGTCGGTGTGTGGTGCTGAGTGCGTGCGTGCCTGTCTGTGTGTGTATTTGTGTGCCTGGTGCTTGAGTTCCTGCCCTGCTCCTGTGTGTGTGGGTGGGGGTGTGGTGTATGAGTGCGTTGAGTGCCTGCTGTGTGTGCGCCGCGGGGTTGTGGGTGTGTGTTGTGTGTATCTGTATGAGTTCATGCGTGTGTGTTTTACTTTACCATCATCAGCTCCCCCTCCTTCCAGCCCGTGAGGAGGGAGGTAGGGATGTGGGGGGGAGAGGTAGCTGGGTCCCTCCGCTCAAGCCACGCACCCCTCCCTGTCATCCTCCTCTCCCCACCTCCCGCTCTGTCTCCCGCTCCCTACAACCCCATATCGGGTCTGTTTAGTGCGCGCCACCTCTGTCTGCAGGGCGGGCGCCTGCTCTTGGAGCATGGCCTTAGCGTAGGCCCCTTGCCTGGTGGTGGAGACAGCGCTGAGCCTCCTATCTTCCCCCCGTGCATCAGCCCAATGGTGGCTTTAGGTGGCTGGCCGCCGCGCGTCTCAGCTTTCGGAGCAGTGCTGAATTGAAGCCGCCCAATTTTACTTTCGGCTGCGGAGGCTCATTACTTGACCAGTAACCACGAAATAGGAAGCACAACCAAGTTTCAGAGTACCTGAGAGAATCGTGATTATATTGATTGCAGACTGTGGGTACAGTACAATGGATCCGTCACTGAGGAACTACTGAATTATCAAGGGCCTCAGTGAGGCATCTTTGTAACAAATCACATGCAAATTGTGCATGCAGGAGGTGCATTACAATCTCTGGAAGGAGATAGGGCTAAATTTTGACATATCATTCACGTAAGTAGTTCCCTATACCCCCTACAGCGTCCGCTTCCCTGTGATACACAAGATTTTACAAGCCCCCCCTACACGTTCCGCATCCCCGGTGGTACCAACATCTTTTTCAAAAAGCCCCCATACAGTTCCGACAATGCTCCCCTGTGCATAAACAGATTTTTCATAATCAAGCCCCTACCAGACTGCCACATGCCCTTAGTGTTACAGATTTTCAGGCCCCCTACCATGCCCGCACCCACCCTGTCATAACACATTTTCATTATCGCCCAACCTACACAAATGTTATTATATTTTTCTAAATAAACTAACTTTTTTACTTTCTATTTACTAGCGGATGTTGCCAAAATAATAAGATTAATCAGATTGCTTTTGCAGAAGAGAGTATAAAGAAAGTGACGCCATACCAACTGACCAAGGCAACCCCGATCCACATCAACCATGGAATATACAATCAACGAGCTTTAACATCTTCTAACATGATTGTTCTTAAAACACAATGCTCCCACGCAAGACCCGCTTCAACTGGCGAAAACTAGTACCACGATACACTTCGTTTAGAATGATCCTTACGTTGAAGACGAGACTCAGTTTTAGTCCTGTTGTGTGGCAACTTGCGAACCCAGATCCGCACAAAAAGTCAAGACACTAACTTTACGTCGTAAAATGATTACTATCAGAGGACCAAGAATTTGTCCTTCTACTGAACGATGGTCGCGACACCAATGAGGACACATGATTTGTAAAAGTTTGTTATCAGACAATCACCTCCACTTGCCAATGTCAAACTTCTTTTCAGACAAAGGTTTTCAGGACTTGTCCTGATACTGGTAGGAATTTGACGCTTCCCGGAAAATTTATTGTCTGAATTATTTGAAACGTTGGGAGTTTATGTTTTACATTTTAAAGAAAAAGTAAATTACAAGTTTACTTATATGTTGTTTTAATAGTTAATACTTTTTTACTGTTTAATACAAAAATTGCCTGATTCTCGTCTTAATTTATATTTGACTTGTAACAGGAAAATATATAAGGACCTAAAGAGCCGACAAATGACTACATGCACACACACGATACACAAGGTAACACACATCTATACCAACCAGATAGACACCGATCCACACCACACCACACACACACACACACACCACCACCCACACACCCACACACACACACCACACCACATCACACCAATACACATACATATATATATATATCTAGATATATATATATAATATAAGATTATATCTATATAGATAGATATTTAATACACAATACCACCCACATATTCATATCACACACCAACCACTATACAAACAACCGATACACCCACACATATATATATCACCGATGCACCCCAACCGAGACACACCACACACACACACACACATTCTATTATACAAATACCCCTCTTCCCCACACCCTACACACACCTAATAACCATCACACACCGATCACACACACACCCACACATTATACAATACAAATAACCGCTGCCCCCACATCACACACACACACACACACCCACATATATACAAACAACCCGATGCACACCCAACCGATACACACATATACAAAAACAACACCGATAGATCATTACAGGTCACCCTGGTACATATGCCCCTATATTACTACCGCTGACACCCTCACATAACAACACACCCGATACCACACACCAGTAGTATAGTGCGCAAACCCGAGCGGAAGACATGATGGACCCGGTTATGCACACACACCGATACACCATACACACATATACACCGATACCTACAACACACAACCGATACAACACCATATATACTACAATCAACAACAAACCGATGCACACAACCCCGAACAAACCTCTAACACCGATGCAGCACACCCGATATACACATATATCCCGATACCCACCGATCCCACACACACCACCCACCACACATATCTATATAACAACAGAAACAAAAAACGATCCCACCCACACATAATGCACACCCCCCCTGCACAACTCCACCGAATACACACACACCCGCTCCCACACACACACACACACCAAATTAAATACACCGACACACACCACACCTACACCGATCCCCACACACTAATCATAAACACATATACAAACCGCTACACACACACACCCAATACACCTCACATAACACACACATATATACAACGCGATTTGAGTGAACTGGGGGGTTGAGTGGAGAGACGAAGTACTTATTCATCAAACAAACACTTTATTACGATAAACAAAACAAGTTAAATACTTCAGTATATCAAGATGGACATGTCATTTCAGAAAAGAACAATAGAATTTTACGGTAATTTTTGCCATGGCACGGCTCCCTCAGCATGGAAGTAATCTTTAAGGAATCACGTATACCATTTGTTCCTTTTCCCAGGTACC